>APFE031716483.1:11365-28924 GCA_000404065.3 Pinus taeda
AAAAAAAAAAAAAAAAAAAAAAAAAAAAAAAAAAAAAAAAAAAAAAAAAACTAAAAAAACTACACCTTTTTTCACTTTGTAGGAGCTCAATATTGAATCTGAAGTGTCTACTTGGACCCTTGATTTGTAAGCTCATTCACTCATTGGCACTAATTAATTGTTGTACTGGAAGGTGAGGACACGCATTAGTTCTTATACAAGATTGCAGGTGGGTCTTCGCCTTAGGTCTGGCATCCCTATATGTGATCCAACCCTCCAAAGGGTCATGATGGCACTTGTAGGGTGAGTGTTGAGAGCCATTGGCCTCCTCCACAACATAGCATTAATTGCCATACCGATGGGATTCGTCAAAACCACATTACGCTTGCTCGTACCCTAGTCATGCAAGGATGATGATGCACTTGGACCACATTGCCCAACCGACCAATACTTGCACCAGGCACTTGGCATTTTATCCAGGGCCCAGATGGGGCTTTGTCCCACCTAGGGAGATATGGGAGGGCTTGTGTCGTCATCCTAGCCCTCATTGATAGAGTATCAACATGTTTGATCCAGTTAGAGACTCATGAGACCATTTAGTGTGCCCCACAACCATTTGGGAGCACCATAGAAGTTTTGGTTGGAAACCAAGGGCCAATCCTTGGTCATCAATTTGAGAGCTCTCTTCTTCATTTTGTCACATGAGGGACATATATTTGCCTTCCAATGACCCCTTGCACCATGGTTCTATCATTTCAGCCTCATTAGGAAAGCTTATTTTATACTTTTGACCTCTTTGGTGGGTTTGTTACCAATCACATTCTTATTTTGCACATCAAAGTTTTTTTAAGGGGCTTATCAGGGTAATTAGACTAGATCGAACCCCTTGAGGCTCATATAAATTGAAGAGACCTCATTTGTATTGATCATCATTACTTGGATTTCGATTTTTCTTGTGAAAAGAACTCAAACCTACAATTTTGGATGAAATTTGGATATTGGGATGCACTTTGACATTTGGAAAGTTTTTGCTATCTTTCTTGGAGCTTCTTTTTGCATTGTTAATGGATGGATATACTCTCATTGTCTTGTAAGTGCTTTATGATGATATATTTTACCTTGTTTAATGTCTAATGTATGGAACTTCATTTAATGATGATTAATGTGCCCTAATTCAATATGAATTTGTGAGAACATTTAAATTGTTGGGAAAATAGCATGCATTACTCATAGGAAATGATGAACGAATGTTCCTAGAGGTCAATCTTGTGTATTGTATCCTTGAAATTCCATTAAACATTGTCATCGAAGTATAAGATGCTTTTGTAGCTATGTTGCTGCCTCCATTAGGGCTAGCGAAGTTGCATAGGTCTCCTTGATGGAACGAAAATCATCAAATTAAAGTAAGCCTTGACTCCATATTTCCCAGTAGACAGACATTGGTCTAGAAATCCTTGGTGATCATATCACTTAACAAAACAATCATTATCTCATCATCTTTTCTTCTCCTCATTCTTTGTCCCTTAAAGAATAGGTAGCCCTTCTAGGGCTTGGTGCGAAATTCAATAGGAGTGAGATCTCATAAAACTAATCCAATAGTCTTCTGCGTTGGTGTTTCTTCTTGGTGTCCTCCTGTTTTGGGGTCATTCCCATAGTTGAATTTCAAGATATTTGATGCCCTAGCCTGCGTACCAAGTGGGAACCCTTGGCGCTGACTTGACTTGGGGAGTTCTTGAAGGTTTATGCTTAACTACTTGTTGAAGTACATCATACAAAGCCTTTTCTCTTTAACTACCCTGGCCTTGGATGAACCCATTCTTTGGCATATACATCAACCCTAGGTCTTGTGTAGCTATCTATTACAAGGGGTTTTTCGTGGAAATCCTTTCTAGCTTCTCCCAAAGCTTGCACCTTTGTTGAGCCTTTCCATTGAATGGGCCACCTTGCCTCGCTTCAAACTTATCTTGGGAATATTTATCACAAGTGAGGGATACTGGGACTCCTCCCGTCAGTGAAAATCCGAGAAGAGAAGGGGACATAGGCCGTGGTGACAGTGGGCCTTTGTCCCAGATTGTTGCTATGCCCTCGTAGTTTTTCCCTTTAGGTTCCCTCTTAGAAACCTTGCTAGTTTGTGCGGTAACAGGACCATTAGATTTGTCTTTACTGGCCTACAAAAATTAGTTAGCTTGTTGTGGTAGCAGATTCAAATTTCAAATTTGTGAGCACCAGCTTTTCACTTTGTGGACTTATAACATTTGTTTATTTATAGCAGGGGTTTCATCTTATTTCAAACTCCCGTGAATCTTTATCCTGCCTCCATTTTGATGTTGCTGTTACACATATAGAAAATTTCATTGATATATGATTAGAATTTCAGTTCCCGTGCACAATTTAAATGTAGGTGGAGTGATTTGTTAATTGAGCGTTCATATTAACAAGGCATTCTAACTTTCTACAACAATTTTGGTATAGAAATGACAAAATAGTATAAGCCTAGAAACAAAATATCTATTTATATGCTGCAGAAACTAGGAGTTGCAATTGGGCACTACAAGCCGATCCAACTACAAGTTCAAGGAAAGGTGAGTCATTTTCCATTCGAGAAGGAAGGAAAGACGACATCCATTGGTAAGGTGAATCTTAATCCTCTTGACATTACAGTTCAACGATTCCAACTAGTAATCAATAACCTATCAATGAATTTCTTGATTTTTATGATGGGTTGCATTAGAATAAGACAACAACACTAGAGAACATTAAGATGATGAATGATCACAATCAGCTTGATGTGAACGTGCAGCCTGCTTCACAAAGTGGGGATATTTTCAAAATTACATATGATGATAAAAATGTTGACCTTGAGAGGCTGTTGGACTCTTTAAGGTCTGCAACACAACCATCAGAGGTTGAGCTAGAAAGGTTGAAATAATCTTGATCTGTTTATCGTTAATGAAGAAAGGAGTTTGCACATCTTGTAAAGGTTTTAAAAAGCCGAAAGAGAAGGCTGGGAGCTTCAAAATAAGATAGAGTATGTAGGAGGGGAGAAATGAAGGAAACAAAAAGAGAAAGTAGCAAAATTGCAGGGTGATATTGGTAAGTCAAATAAAAAATAAATTGTTGTAAGGTTCAAATTACCACGGGAAAGAAAACACGTCAAAATTACGAAAGGCAAAATGGGTCCATAGGTCCTAGGGGTTGAACCTATGCTCTGATACCAAGTGTAGGGACCTTCCCTATGATGCCATTTACACATGTATATATTGATTTTTTTTTTTTATAATTACAAACTAAACTCAAGACAATAGAAACAAGTTGTTAGATACGTGAGACCATGCTCATATTTTATTAACAAATAAGTGGTGCAGTCTAAGTTACTGTATTGCAATCAATGAGCAAATAAAGGTTTCCTTTTAAAACTAATCATCCATTAGCAACATCCAATATGAGAATCACATAATAATTAGAGGCACATCAAATCGAGAGTCATTTAAATTTTTTTAAGGCACATATATCAATAGTCCATAGATTTACAATTATGCCTCATATCCTTCACTTTTACAATATGATAATTGTATACAATAAATAAGCATGTAAGAAAACTTTACGGAAACCCAAGATACCGTGTACCAAAGGGGTCGAGTCTCGATCTCAACTTCGTTGGTTCTTCCGCTACCTTGTTGCTTTCCGTGTACACGTGTGAAGGATGTTGCATCTTGACCGAACGTTGTCAACTCATCAGTTGACCTCCCAACTTACTCCTTGGGTACTCTTCTTCCTCAAGGATCCTTGAGCTGCAATGGGGCTGTAAACTAGAAAATGGAGGAGAGCACTCTTGGCTCAAGAGTTCCCTCTCTAATGGCCTCCACTAGACCAAACTCATTATAGACTCAATAGTCACTATCACAATAGCATTATGCAATTCATCCAATAGTAGGACAAAATGTGATCCTTCTCCCATAGCTTGTTCCTTCTTTTATAGGAAGCTTCATAGGTGACACTTGTCACTTCATGCAAAAACAATTATTTTATTAATCTAAAATTTTGATTATTCACCCATCCATGTGTCAGCCTCTCACCAAGGCTCTCCTAAATTGTTTACTTAAATTATTATTAAAAAGCCTAATTTCCCTCACCCCAACATGACTCCCTATTTCTTCTCCTACTTGTCTCTTGATCCCCCCTTTTTAATCCCTTGTGTTCATTACTGAAGTTAATTGGTAAGTCTCATATTTGGTTCCCCAACTACATCCTAGCTTATCTCAAGTTGATCTCTTGGACAAAGATCTTTATGTTGTAACTAGGTTCAGTCTTCATAATTGTAATTGAAGTCAAAATGTAATATATTTGTCAAAATAAAAGCAAAAAGAATTATTATTATTATTGAATTGACTTATTAAAGCATGAATTTCATGCTTGGGTCAAATGTATAGGTGAAGCCTCCATTGTAGGCTTTAGGTTATTGTCAAAATCAGTTTGTGAAGACTCCTCCATCCATCAAAGTCTCCTTGCTATTGAAAGAATCTTCATCAAGTCGGCTTCCATAATGTGATCATATGTCGGCCTATATAGACACAACTGTTCGGATACTCATGTCGGCTCAATTATATTGTACAACTTCTATATATACAAGCCTAGGGTCTTCACATTAACTTCACCACAAAGAAGTTCAGATATGGATTTCAGAGACATATGTTTCAGTGTCTTTACAGTGAAAAGTTCATATATCATAGTGTGCATAGGTCGGAACTTTCGATGACTTTAGCTCGGTGCTATTTCAGAAGGAGAGGTTCATTGTCATTACAAAGATGAACTCGCAGTACAATGACTATAGGATTTGGTGCTATCACAGTGATCTCAATTCAGTGCTCTCACATAATGACAGTGACCTCAATTCAGTGCTCTCACATAACCACAATGACCTCATCTTGGTGCTAGTACAATGACTTTAGTTTGGTGCTATTACAGGGGTGCTTTCATAGTATCTCGATGCTATAACAGTAAACAAAGGAGCTTGGATTGGTTGCAGAGGTGATCTCTTCAAAGACAAGTGTGAAGAAGGCTGATTGCTATAGGAGCAATAGAGTTGAAGCATGACAATGATGACTTGATGGATGGAGGTAGTCTCAAGTCTAAGTTGTAAGGGTCTTGGTTATCTTGAATCTATTGAAGGAAGAATTTTGATTGGGTTTCCACCTAGAGTGGGGTTTTGCCTTGACAACGTGCCTACCTTTGTGTTCTCTTCTATTTGTTGTGAAAATTCTATTACTGCAGCAATTGATTTATTTTACCTACTTATTTTCTAATAAGTTATTTACGAAATCCCTTCAATAAATATTAAAATAAATTCTACTGCAGATATCACACCAGAATACATAAACAAATACATGCACAAGTATCAAACACATCAACATAGATATTTTTGGACAATTGTCCCCAGAAAAACCCAATGCGGGAAAACTGGTGTAACAGAGGAGGATTTTATTAATCAACGATTCTTGAGTACAACTAGGGTGCCAAACTGGCAAACCAAACAGAGATAAATCCTCTGGTGTCTCCCCTAAGCTCAACGTCTATCCAACTAGCCTCTGTGCAACTCTTAGACCCTTTGCCTCTCTACATTAGCACTTGGCCTCTCTACGTCACCCACGCAGGCCCTCCAGTGACTGCGCAATCCAGCTGCCTTTGCGTGGCTCCCTCTGGCTCTGCGTCTGCCTCTCTGAACTCTGCGTTGGTCCTCCAGCACTGTCCCTGCCTCTCTGTTACATACCCGCTACCTCTTGCTGCAATCCACTCTTCTAGTTCGAATTTTTCAGCAAGCCCTGCTCCAGAAATCGAACTGACTGGTCTCCCTCAGTATGTCTCCAACTGACCCTCAAGCCTTCTCTTATACTTTTCCCGTTGATGAATCAACGACCGAGGTTAAGTCCCTAATCAATCGCTAAGATTAAAATAGACTTGATCTTCGTCTCTTAGAAGCTTCTCATCCTTATTTGTATTAATACCCATTAATATTTTTATTTTCCTAAGTTTAGACTTAAGAACTCATTAAAAATATGAATTATTTCCATAACTCTTCATTTTGATGGAATTTTTGAAAACGATTTCTGGGTCTTGGAGATCTCATGTGTTTTAGCCTCTTCACCAATTTTCATGGCTAGAGCACATCCGATGCTACCCCAAATCAACACTCCCTCTTAGTGAGGATTTTGCTCTAGTAATACTCCACAACTGAGCATCACCCTGATCATCCGACACTAGTACGTGTGCTGATGTTTCTTGTACTGCTGCCCATGGCTCTACCACTACCACTGCTACATTTGTAGTACAACTCCCTCTGCATCTGTGCTGCTGCTGGTCCTTCTTCCCAACACTGCATCTGCACTGCAACTCCCTCTGCATCCATGCTGCTGTTGGTCCTTCCTCCCAACACTGCATCTGCACTGCAACATCATACCCATTTCTGCTACTGAAATGGATTCTTTATCATCCCCATCTCCGTAAAATAGGCAGAGTTATTTCTTCCAAGGGCCTTGGTAAGGATGTCTGCCACCTGTTCTCCTATAGGAGTGTAGCTCAACTGTACAGCTCCTCGTTGGACACTGTCTATGACAAAGTGACACCGAATATCAATGTGCTTTGACCAATCATGAAATACTGGATTCTCAGAGAGCTTGATGCAACTTTGATTATCACACATGATCCTGGTCACTTCCATCCTTCTTCTGAATAGGTTCACAAGCGGTTTTCTAGCCATATGTTTTTTCACAAAGCTGTGGTAGCAACCATATATTCTGCTTCAGCTGAGCTCAGAGCTATGGATTTCTGTTTCCTACTGCACCAGGAGGTCATTCCCGATCCAATGTTGAAATAGCACCCAGAGGTACTTTTCCGATCCATTGAACTTCCAACCCAATCTGCATTAGTAAATCCACTCAATCTGATATCCTTACTCCTGGTGTACAAGAGTCCATAGACTGTTCCCTATATATATTTGAGAACATGTTTGGTTGCTGCACAATGGGTCCTCTTCGGTTCCACCATGAACTGACTGAGGGTGTTGACAGCGTAACAAATGTTTGGCCTAGTATTGACCAGATACATCAGGGACATTATAAACTGCCTGTATAAGGTGGGATCAACATCCTTGTCTTCTGATGCATCAATTTTCCTCTAGATGGTGATCATTGGAGTAGCCATAGGCCTACAGTCCTGCATCCTAAATCTCTTTAGAATTTCTGTAGCATATCTCCCTTGTCCAAGGAAGATATTCCCCTTCTGCTACTAAACTTCCAACCCTAGGAAATAATGCATCTGTCCCAAATCCTTCATGTCGAATTCTATGGCTAGATTCTTCTTGCAGTCCTCAATGAGCCTAGATGATCTTGTCAGGAAGAGATCATCCACATATAATACTAGGATTAGAGACTCATTCTCTACAACTAGATAGTAGAGATTTGGATCTACGTCACTCTTGACGAACTCCATCTTTTGCAAGTAGCCATCAGTTCGACCATTCCACGCTCTAGGTTCCTGTCTAAGCCCATACAAGGCTTTCTTCAATCGGCATACATGAGACTTCTTCTCGTGTGCCTCAAAGCCTTCTCGCTGTTCAATGTATTCTTCCTCTTCTATTAGCTCGTTCAAGAATGCTGTTTTGACATCCATCTGATGAATCTCCCATACCATCTGTGCTGCAAGAGATATCATGGTTCTAATAGATGTATACCTGGCTACTGGGGCGAAGGTCCCTTCGTAGTCAATTCCTTCCTTTTGAGCATACCCCTTAGTGACAAACCTGGCTTTGTATTTTTCCACACTGCTGTCTGCAACATATCTAATCTTGTAGATCCATCTCGAACTTACCATTGATCTGTCTTGAGGCCTAGGCACTACTTCCCAGACATCATTCACCATTATAGAGTTGTATTCCTCTACCATTGCATCCATGCAAACTTGATGTTGAGCGGCCTCCTGAAAACTGGAAGGCTCCCCATCTTGAGCTACTAATGCTTGATATCTATCTCGCTGTTTTCGCTCCCTTTTATTGTTTCTTGGTGCACCGATGAAATCTTCTGCATCTCGTAGAATTTGTCGAAGTTCTCGGCTCGTTCTTCCTCTGGTAGCAGGTGCATTTGTTAACTCCCCCTCTTCCTGTGATTCTTCCTATTTTGAAGAAGAATTCTTGGCTGTCGCTGGTTGAAGTGGTTTGACCAACGACTCATCTTTTGACTGCTCTTTGGAAGGCTTTTCTCGAGATTTTCTGAAGGCCCTATCTTCCATGAACTTCACATCTCATCGAACTACTACCTTCCTGCTCCTTGGAACATAGATTCTATATGCCTTAGCGTTCTCACTATATCCCACTAGATATCCTTTCTCTGCGGTTTGATCTAACTTCTTCCTTTTCTCTTCGGGTATATGACAATATGCCAAACTCCAAATATCCTGAAATCGCTGACTTTAGGTGTTTTCCCGCTGATGATTTTCTCTAGAGTAATGTTGCCCAATGCCCTATGAGGAGTTCTATTCCGGACATAGGCTGTCGTGTTGCATTCTTCTGCCCACAGGAATTTTAGCATATCCTGATCATACATCATGGCCCTAGTTGCTTCCACGATAGTCTTGTTCTTCCTTTTTGCTACTCCATTCTGTTGTGGATTGTAAGTTGTCCACTCTCTTTTGATGCCCTCCCTAGCGCAAAAATCAGTGAAGTCCTTATCGACATATTCTCCACCATTGTCTGAGCGCAAAGCTTTTATTTTCTTCCTTGTTAGATTATCCACCAGAGCCTTGAACTCTTTGAATCGACAAAAAACCTCGTCCTTGGTTTTCAGAAAATAAATCCAAGTTTTCCTGGAGTGGTCATCAATGAAGGTGACGAAGTATTTAGCACCACTAAGAGCTTTAGTGGACATTGGTCTGTAGATATCTGAGTGTATCAATCCTAGCACATTCTTGGCCTTGTTTTTAATTCTAGGAAATGCTGCTTTGGAATACTTGCCTAGAGCACATCCTCTGCATACATCATCTCATTCTAGATTGAGATCTAGAACTCTTGTTATAGTTTTCTTGAGAATTCTTAGAGCCCCATGGTGCAAATGTCCCATTCTTCTGTGCCATAGTTCATTCAAATCCTTGTCTCCATTACTGCCTATCAATGTCATTGGTGATTCTAGATGTAACCTGTACAACCTATTACTTATGATTCTGATTTGCACTTTATTTTTCCAACTCGGGTGTTTGACATATACTTTCTCCTTAATGAAGAAAACGTCATAGCCCTTGACTTGAAGTTGCGATACAGAAAGTAAGTTCATCCCTAGTCTTGGCACATGCAACACATTGGTAGCACAAAACCGCTCTCCCTTTTATGTTTGAAAAACTATGGTACCCTTCCCTACTGGAGTGCACTTTGCCTTATTCCCCATGGTGATCTGAAAATTCATCCTTTCCTCCTGATAGTCTGAGAAACATTCTCGGATTCTTGTCATATGCCAGGAGGCTCCACTGTCTATATACCCTTCAGTAAATATTAAAATAAATTCTACTGCAGATATCACACCAGAATACAGAAACAAATACATGCACAAGTATCAAACACATCAACATAGATATTTTTTGGACAATTGTCCCCGGAAAAACCCAATGCGGGAAAACCGGTGCAACAGAGGAGGATTTTATTAATTAGTTTTTCTTGAGTACAACTAGGGTGCCAAACTGGCTCACCCAATAGAGATAAATCCTCTAACGCCTACCCTAGGCTCAGCGTCTGTCTAGCTAGCCTCTACGCAGCTTCTAGACCCTCTGCGTCAACCTATGCCTCTCTACATCAACACTTGGCCTCTCTGCATCACCCACGCAGGCCCTCTAGTGGTTGCGCAGTCCAGCTGCCTCTACGTGGCTCCCTCTGGCTCTGCGTCTACCTCTCTGAACTCTGCTTTGGTCCTCCGACACTGTCCCTGCCTCTCTGTTATGTACCCGCTACCTCTTGCTGCAATATGGTCTTCTAGTTCGAATTTCTCAGCAAGTCCCGCTCCAGAAATCGAACTGACTTGTCTCCCTCAATATATCTCCAACAGACCCTCAAGCCTTCTCTTATATTTTTCCTATTGATGAATCAATGACCGAGATTAAGTTCACTAATCAACAACTAAGATTAAAAAAGACTTGATCTTCGTCTCTTAGAAGCTTCTCATCCTTATCTTTATTAATACCCGTTAATATATTTATTTTCCTAAGTTTAGACATAGGAACTCATTAAAAATATTAATTATTTTAATAACTCTTCATCAGGATGGAATTTTCCAAAACGATTTCTGGGTCTTGGAGACCTCATGTGCTTTAGCCTCTCCACCAATTTTCATGGCTAGAGCACATCCGATGCTATTCGAAATCAACATTTGTTGCTTCAGATTAGTCTTGATGATATGAAAAGATAAATTGAATGAAAGAATAATAATAATAAACCATCACAAGATAATTTCATAATAAGAGAAATCGTTTAACTGCCACTATTTGGATTTCTCATCATGGAATCAGGGCTATGGTCATGGTCAAAGGAGGTTTGGAGACCACTTATACTATCTTTGAGGTGTTCTCAAAGATAGGTTCTGTGTGATGAAGCCAACTTAAGAAGGAAGGTATACCTCACTCCACAGAAATTGGGTCAATCAAGTCTCAGAATAGTCACAATACAATAAAGATGTGACTTCGCTATACTTTGCAGAGAAAAAATTTAGTGGAATTAAGTGATAGAATCTCACATTCTATATAGAAGAACATGCTCGAATTATCTCTGACATAAGTTCGATATACTCTTGATGCAATCACAGTAAATCTTGGGTCAGTTTGGTAAATGCAGATTGAGGTGCAATCATTGTTTCTGTCTTGGTGCAATCACTGTAACAGTCTCGGTGCAATCACTGTTTCGATACCACCATAGTGAGAAGATTTCGGTATGTAGGGTTCGGTCCCACCACAATGTGAATGGTTTGGTGTCAACATAGTAAGACGGTCTCGGTGCCACCACATATATGAAGTCTTGGTGATATTACAATGATAAGATCAAAGCTGTTAAAAATATTTTGTCTTCCACTCGTTGAAGGAATGGAACTTGGTACAACTACCTATGGATATCTATCAGGTACTAGCACAAGTAAGTATTCCGTACTCAACAAGATGCACTTGCAACAAGTATAATAAAATCAGAGGTATGCAATTCACAAGGTACATATTTTTGTGAGATTTTAAAATCTTAGATAGTCCTAGTTTAGTCAGTCTAAGGTAAAAATGTAATCCCTAAAATGATATTCAAGAATCTTAAATCCTTATCTTTATAAGTAATGTAGGATATCAAGAAAAATCTTGGTATTAATAATTTAATAAGGAGGAAAGGTAAGTTTGATTTTTATATAAAGGATCCCATCCTCCATTGTTAGAAAATATAGATTGAGAGCTAACATCATATTCTAGGTATCACATATTTTGCCTAAAAGTATTTGTTGTAAGGAGTCCCTACAAGATTTGTCAAGGAACAAAGGTATGCCTTAAACTACAAAACATTGATTTCTTTATAATAAATGTTTATTCATTTGATAATCTATTACTAACATCATTATGTCTAGCTATATTGAATTACAATTATTCTTGTTTTGGGTGATTCATCACTTGATAAATCTACCGTCATATTCTTAATTAATTTTTATAGAACCCTAACAGGTTCTTTGGAAAACCCTAACATAAGGGTATGATAATATTAATGTCTGAAACCCTAAAATTGCTTAGGGTTATTGGGAAATGCTATTTGAAGTTTTTGATGATGTCACATTTCTGGATTTGGTATGATAATGAAAACCCTAACTTGTTAGGGTTAAAATGATGTTGTTTGAAATCCTGAACTTTTGAAGTTTTGGTGTAGTAGGGTTTGCTTTACTATGTTGTGTAACCCTAGATATTTAGGGTTTGGTTGGGTCTATAAGCAAAACCCTTAAGTATTTAGAGTCATAGGAATGAAACCCTAGGTATGTGTCCATTTGGTTGAAACCCTAGCCTGTTCTAGGTCAGTATATGTCTAACATATTAATATTGCCTAACATATGATGTGCTTATGTTATGCTGATGAATTCCTAGATATGTGTGTTGACCTAAGTGTTAATGGTCATGAGTCCTAGGGTTTGAAAACAAGTCCTAGTCAAAGTTTGATAGTCTAGGATGATGCTGTTTGGAAATTCTAGGGTTTAGCAGCTAAACCCTAGTAGTAGTTAAATTCTTTAGTATGTATAAACCGCCAAGAATTTATGAATCTATATAGTGATTGCTAAGAAGTTGTAGATGAAAATCTCGGATTTACAACAAACCCTAGTAGATGCTAGTCATGATGTTGATTAAGCTATGATTGGTTTTGATTGTTGAAGCTCATGTATGAAATCCTAGTGAGGAGTCAAACATATGAATTCTGATTATTGTTAGACACATTACTTGTTTGAATTATTTCTATGGTTTTTTATATGAAAGAACTTGTCATCTCATTGAAAGAATATTGAAACCCTAGATATAATGAGTTTGATATCTTGATGATTTGCTGATGTGATTTAGGGTTTAACTAAACCTGGGCAAGAAGTTGAAATATAGTCTCTTGCTGATTATGTTTGTAAAGTCTAATGCTTCCACTGTTATAAGTTTTTGATATGGATGACTTCATGCTTCTATAATTTTGGTTGTACTTGCTATCTAAGTTGTGTAGGTACATCATCTTCAAGATGGTGAAGATGATCATAAGTAAAGTTGATGTGATAAGCATGATATATGAATGACTGTGATAAGAAGGATGGAAGCCATGAAAAATTCTCTGATATCATAAAGAAGAAGTAGAACTCCCTAAGTTAAGAGGGAGCCTGAATGAAATCTCCCTAGGGTAAGAGGGAGCTTGAATGAAAGGAATCTCCCTAGGATAAGAGGATGGTTCTTTGTACAAGAATGATTAGATCCTCTCTGATTAAGAGGGAGTGACGAGTATGGTTATCTACTTCATGTCTCATGCACTAGATCGGGAGTAACAACTGTAAGTTTTAGTGAAGGCCATGAGTGAGAGAAGGAAATTAGAGAATGTATTCTGTAGGGCTGCTGAGAAGCCAGATCGATTTATGAAATATGTCGCTGCATGAGAAGTAGGAAAACAAGCTGCATGGTTGAGAAATATTCTGTCAAAGATTCATTGGGAAAGCTCTAAGTCCTACTATGAAAAGTTGAGAAGAAACATCAAGTTGTCTGGAAGACCTCAAAGTTTGTATTTGATTATGTACATGTGAAAGTATATTAGTGATTGGGGTTGTGTTTGTACAGGTAAATCTCTCGAAGTTTTGATAGCATGCTGGTTGCCGATCAATTTGATTGGGAGAGATTTTTTGTCCTTGATCTGCTGGCTCAAGGGGTGTTGAGGCTTTGTAAGTGAAGCATTGCTTGGGAGGACATCTGGTGGGCACTTTGTGTTGATGTCTAGTTCCCGAAGTAGGAAAGGTAGCATTGGTCATTGAGCTCTGACATGCACCTAGATTCCTGGGTTGGTGGTTAGCAAGTAAGCTTGATGGTACCTAGAGAGGCTGAAAGCTTGAGTCCAACTTAGTCCCACTCGGATAGACTACCCTAGTCAAGAATCTAGTCCATGGCATTGTGGTGCCTAAATTGAAGAGAGACCAATGGATAGATTGCCTTGGTCAAGAATCTAGTCGATGTGTTAAAATTGGCAACTAGGGCAAAACTTCATGTGGGTCATCTTATTCATGGCTGATAATATTTTTATTAGATTCCTGTCGTCGAGAGGTGTAGGATTGATATAAAGATCATCCAATTCCGATAAGTATTCATGAAGATATGAATTTATTTTGATTATGGAATTATTATCACGCCGACCTACAACTCATGTAGGCTCAGAAGCCCAACAGTGGCATCTATTCAAACACCAATGTTGTGTATAAATACAGGAGGACTTTTCCTCATTTGGAATCACTCATCTCATCACATCTCTCTCTTTCTACTGCGCAGAAAAGAGTCTCTTCTCTACTGCGTAGAAAAGGGTCTCTCCCTCACACATGTGAAGCTGGAAGCTGCAATTGCAGAAGTAAATATTGACGTACGTGGACTAGAAGATCTCCTCATCTGAACTGCGCTGTAGGTTCATCTGAACCTCCTCTGAAAGCTGCAACTTTCGGTGGTGGAATAAAGTCAATCCGATGGACGATTTGCAGGATATTGACTGCCCTAGTTTGAAGCCGGAAGCTGCCGAAACTGAAGCTGCAATTGCAGAAGTAATGTTTGACCTGTGTGGACTAGAAGATCTCCTCATCTGAACTGCGTTGTAGGTTCATCTGAACCTCCTCTGAAAGTTGCAACTTTTGGTGGTGGAATCAAGCCGATCCGACGGTCGGTTTGTGAGATATCGTCTGCCCTAGTTTGATGATGAAGCCGCTAATGTTGATGCCGCTGATCTAGGGTTTGCTACTGTTGATATGAATCAGATTTATTGTAATATTTCTCTCTGCTGAATTATTGAAGATAAAAGAAGATTTGATCAAAGGGTTTCCCCACACATTGTGGGGTTTGTCCTTGGCTAGCCGCCACATCTCGTGTCTCTTGTCTTGGCTTATTTTCTATTGATCGTGTAATGTTCTATCTACACTTTACTTTATGTACATGTGATTGCTAATCTGTGGAATATAATAAGAAAAAGAAGTAAACTGTTATAAGCATAGAACATACCATAGCTTAACATGGTATCAGAGCTGAGGTGAAGACAAAGCCTGAGCAAGAGAAAGAGAAATCACCGAAGAAAAGATTGGCAAGGCTATCCTAAAGAACGATGGGGTCCTCAACACTCTTTCTTGTCAAAGACAAGCTCCGTGAGAAATCTGACTATTACAGATGGAAGATGTCTATCAATCTAACCCTTGAGGATCAAGGAGTGTTGGATCATGTAAGAGGCAACATTGTTGAGCCTCCATCAAATGCACCTCCTGCTGCTAGGAACAAATGGAAGAACGGAGAAATCAAAGTGAAGAAGATCATCCGGGACTCTATCGACAAGTGCTTGGTGGCCTACATCTCTGAACTAGACACCTCCAAGAAAATCTATGATAGACTGGTGAGTTTATTTAAAGTTAATGATGCAAATCAAGTTTTGTTTCTTAGAAATAAGCTGAGGGAAATCAAGAAGGGTAAAGATGAGAGTATGCAAGCATACTTTCTTAAAATCACCACATCAAGAACGATCTCCTATCTATTGGGAGACTATTACTGACAAGAAAGCCACTCACAATCTTGAGGAATAACATCCGAATGTACGTGTTCAAGGACACTCTTCTGAACAAAAAATGTAATTCCTAGTTTCGAGGAATTAATGGCTAGATGCATTCAAGAAGAAACAAGGGTAGAAGAGCAAGAAATGCCCTTGCCTAAAGGTCCTCCTGCTACTTTTTCTTCTCATGCTAAGAAAACAAATAATTCTGGGTCTAAATCGAAAAGAAAGGCTGGACCTAAGGGTGGAAGAAAAGGACGATGTTACATTTGCAAAAAAGCAGGTCACTATGCAAGGGAATGTCCTAATAGAAAGGATTCTCACCGTGACGATGATCAAAATCCCTCTCATGGTAATCGAAGGAATGTAAAATTCAATAGCAAAGGTAAAAGGAATGCTGGAAATCAAGGAAGAGGGCAACGATTCAAGAAGGCTAGAAATTCCAGGTATGAATCTAACACTATTGACAATAAGCAGGCTGAATATTATCTACCAGCTGCTCTATCTACCTCCGCTTCTTTGGACTCAGTGGTAATTTTGCTCATTGATAGTGGTGCCTCAAGACACTTCACTAGTTACAAAGAAGTACTCCATAATCTGGTAGAGTAAGAAACTAACCTGGAAATTATCCTTGGAGATGACATGAAATACCCCATGAAAGGTGTAGGCAATGTTTCTCTCAAATTGAATCAAGGTAATACGATTCACTTATAAGATGTATTATATGTACCTGATCTCAAAAGGAACCTGGTATCCATCTCAGCAATGGAAGACAAAGGCTACAAGGTAACCTTCAGCGATGGCAAGGTACGTATATGGAAAAATAATGTTAAAGATCCTTTCACTCTTAGGTTTCGAGTTGGTTCTTTATATTAGGTCGGTGGAAGTCCACTAGGTGTCATGTCTTGTGACAACTCTTCAGTCAGAACTTTGGCATCGGAGGTTTGCCCTCCTTCATTACAAAGCTCTACCCGATGTAAGATAGATGGTAACAGGGATGCCCGAATTCTAAGTAGAGAAAGAAGGTGTATGTCCGGGATGTGTCGAAGGAAAGCTCAAAAGGGGACCATTTCCTTCCAGTCAAAGCAAGACCTCCAATATATTACAACTAGTTCACTCAGACATATCTGGTATGATGCTTGTGAACTCCTTGGGAGGATATTCATATTATCTTACTTTTACAGATGACTATT
Organism: Pinus taeda; assembly: GCA_000404065.3. Classification (NCBI taxonomy): domain Eukaryota; kingdom Viridiplantae; phylum Streptophyta; class Pinopsida; order Pinales; family Pinaceae; genus Pinus; species Pinus taeda. Next base: position 27,827 of record APFE031716483.1, read on the forward strand.
CTCGAAAGACCTGGATATACTTCTTGAGAAAGAAGGATGAAGTGTTCTCTTGGTTTTGACACTTCAAAGCCCTGATCGAGAATCAAACCGAAAAGAAGATCAAGATCTTAAGCACTGATAATGGGACTGAATATGAATCTAATGAGTTCCATGATTTTTGTAAAGAGGCTGGCATCAAGAGGGAGACTACTACACCATATACTCCTGAACAGAATGGTGTGGGGGAAAGGAAGAACTGCACGATTATGGAAGCTGTCCGGGCCATGTCACATTATCAAAGACTTCCTAAGTTTCTATGGGTTGAAGCTGCAAACACTGCCGTATATGTACAAAATCGATGCCCTCATCAAGCATTGGGTTCCAAGACTCCTGAAGAAAAGTTCACTGGTAAGAAACTTGATGTTTATCAGTTTATACCTAACCATCATGAGCACGATCATACAAAATGAGCCTTCATCATTCTCAGATGTCGTCAAGCATCAAGTATGGAAGGATGCTATGATCGAAGAATATGAGTCTATTATGAAGACTGATGTTTGGGAAGTAGTTCTCAGACCCTAGGACAAGACAGTTGTTACTTCCAAATGGCTTTACAAGATAAAGCATGTAGCAGATCGAAGTACGGAAAAATATAAGGCTCGTTTTGTTGCTCGTGGTTTCTCCCAAAAGGAAGCCATAGACTATGATGAGATATTTGCACCTGTTGCCAGATATACGACCATCCACTTGATCATAGCCCTTGCCGCTTCACAAGGATGGAACCTACATCAGATGGATGTCAAGACCGCGTTCTTGCACGATTCGATCAAAGAAGAGGTCTACGTGGAGCAACCCGAAGGATTTGAGATTTATGATCGAAAATCTCATGTATGCAGGTTGGAGAAGGCTCTCTATGGGCTGAAGCAAGCACCTCGAGCATGGTATGAGAGGATCGACAGCTACTTGATGAAGCTGGGATTCACTAAGAGTGAAGCCGATCCTAACCTTTACTTTAAGGTTGAAGATGATAAACCTCTCATACTGGTGTTGTATGTGGATGACCTCTTTCTAACAGGTGCAGACCCTCTCATTCTCAAATGTAAGAGGGAGTTGGCTTCT
>APFE031716483.1:42271-146036 GCA_000404065.3 Pinus taeda
TTCGTATAAAACTACAAAAACTTCAAAATTTTCATTCATTTTAGTTTTCTAAGCCCTTCAAGGCAAGCTGCTAGGGATATTTGTAGTGTTGAATTCAATTAGGGCACTGGTAAGAGAATGTTGGAGCTAAAGAGGATTTAATTTAAGCTTATAGAGCCGTATCACTAAAAAATTTGCATTTTACATGGTTAAATTTGCCATAGAAAGGCTGACATCATCTTCTCTAAATAATTCGTACCCTAGAAAAACCCTAACCCTAGTTAGGGCTTCAACTTAGGGTTCAATTTGAGGGTTTGCTTTCTCCTTTGTTGATTATGTCATTTGCAAATCCTTTGTTGGTGCATGTATGCCATGTAATTCCTATACTAATATACATCTTAAAACCCTTGGTCATATGTGCCTCTTTAGGGCTTGGTATATAATACACCATTCCTATACAAAAGGAATTGTGTCTTTCTCCATTGAAGAGTATCCTTACCTATATTTACATAAGCTTGAGTCATATAACCTAGAATACCCCTTAGGTGAGATCACTAGGAAGCCTCCACTGTGCAATTCCACTAAAGAGTAGGAGGAAGATTGTTGAGGTGACAGTGGCAATCTCCCTCATTGTTGCAACATGGTCTAGCCTTTGCCTTGTGAATCCTCTCACAATGCTTGCTAGATTTTGAGGCAACAACCATGCTGACCAACTATTTTATTGGAAAAAACATAGCACAGTTTTGGAGGAAATTGAACTTTGGTGGACGAAATTTTGCTAGCCCCTCTTTACCAGCAAAAAAGGTCGCAAGTGGCATTAGTGAACTTATTTATGCATTTAAAATTTTAACATAATGAAAAACAATGTGATTTAATGTACAAAATTCCAAAGCGCTATATTATTGTCTATGCATGAATCATTGATGAAATCTCAACAAGAGCTACATTCGTTTATTCTAGTTGTATTTTCCCTGTCATAGGATTTTGAATTTATTGTGGGGATCTATTCAATTGTGTGGCCATAACTTATTGCAATGCTCGTATCTAAAACTGTAATGGTCCTTGCCTGCATTATATAAGTGCAGTACATTATAATTATTTAATTTGAAAGGCTCCCGTATGATGTCCTAAAGAAGACAAATCAAGATTCCATTTTCTCGTAAGTGACATTTAAACAATGTTTTTTCATTTTGCTTTTAAAATTTTACTACCTTGTATAGAAATCCATTCTTGTAGCCAACAGAATTTTGTGTTTTGATAGGGCTTGTGGAAGCTGCTTTTGCAACCTTTTTTTGTATAAAAGGCATTTTGTTTACATATGATGAAAATTTTAATGGTCATAATAGGAAGTTTTTATTCCAAAAATGGAAGAAAAAGAAATGCATTCTTACCTGGTTCCATTTGTTCAAATTATCTCCAATTTTCAAAATCGTTGTTTTCCATATTGGTTCTTGGAAAAATGAACACATTTGGTATATTGCTATTGAAGTAACAATTACTTGATAAAATCAACCACATTGTTGATGGCAGGTTGATGTGATTGAATCTCAGTGGAATCTTTTACAAGAGCGTGTTGAAGCATCTGAGGATTTTACTGAACTCGTCAGATTTCATCAAGAGTGCGCATATTACTTTCCTCTCTTAAGATGAACTCTATCAGGAGTAGCACAACGTTTGTTATTATTTATTATTGTATTTTCTTAAGAAGCCACACTCATTTTTTAAGTGTGTTCTTTAGTTAATATATCACTGGTATTGACAAATGTGGCATTTTGTTTGGTTCCGGATAAAAGCATTCTATATTTTTTAGATGGTAATTTTATTTCTCTTAGTTCCTTGATTATGTTAAATCTTTCTAGAGAAAGTAAATTTAATTGCACAATTATCTTTATACACATGCCATAATGCCAGATTGATTGTGATATATCATTTTAGTAAACTATGTGAATACAATTTTGAATATTTCTCAAAATTGAAACATGCAGAAAATGGTTTTGCAAACATCGACATTGACAAAAAAACTGGCTAGTGTCTGGAGCTTGAGACGTCAGAAACATTATAGAGAAATTTAAAAATTCAACAAATCATGGCACAAAAATATATTCCATTTTCTTTCAATTTAAAGAAATGCAAATTAACAACATCAAATGATCACATCTCCACAAATACACAAAAGCATTGATATTCAAGATGCATAACATGCCAAAAGATACATCAAACATTAATTATTGATATTGAAACCTGATAGATGTCCAATCAATACTCAAAATTGAATACACAATAAAAGTTACATCAAATATATAATAAATGTATGTCATCACCATGAGTCATCTACAATGGTCAATCTCGTAAGCTAGCTCATGGTTGCCTTTCCCTTTTTATATGCAAGGGAAATGGCTTGTCCTTAGCTAAAGTGAAATGACTATTGGTGGGTGTTTCACTCTATGTTGAAGGTAGCATTGAGGCTGCCACATCAACCTTTTCACTCTTAGTATTCTCCTTGTTCCACCTAAGAACTCTGTCGGGTTATCCAATTTGGCACCTAGTGTACTTAGAAAAGAACTGCTTAATAATAAAACCCCTAGATCGCTGCACCAATTTTCCCGCATTGGGTTTTTCAAAGACATTAGTCCAAAAACAATGGTGTCACTTGTGTGCTTGTTTCTATTTCCTTCAGTTGATGATCTGTAATATGTTGAGCATGCATTTGTATTTATCTCCAGTATTTACATGGTAAATAACTTGTTAATTAACAGAATTAGTAGGTAGGAATAAATCAGTAAAGTGCATGAAGGGTTTCTAATGTGTCAGACTTAGAAATTCCAACATGGTATCAAAGGGTGGTTGCAGATCATAGGAGCACTGAGGACATTAGCAGAGTAGAGCAGCAACAACAGAAAATAGTTGTCCTCACTGACAAAAGTTGTTCCTAGAAACAAAGCAGCAAGGAAGGGGTGACTCAGTGCCTGCATCATCAAGTTCGAGCCAAGAAGAGGTTGTGTAGAGGTTGAAGGAGGCAAAAACAGGCTCACGCAGAGCCATGCAAAGGCCAGGTGGGTTGACGCAGTTGGCTGAGGGAGTTAGTTTGCCGGTGCTAGGACTGCGCAGACCCTGGGAGCTCTCACCTTCAGGGGTAAGTTGCAGAGTGGAGTTGGTGGGGTACTATAGTCAGAACAATACCTAACAAGGCAAGGCCAAGGAGGAGGGAGTTGCTATGGAGGGTTTCTTGTTGAGAAATCCGGAACAAGGGTGTAGTTGCACAGATGATTAGAGTAGGGGGCATATCGATATCGGCAGAAGGGCTTCTAGGAGGGAAATCAAGGCTCAAAGGGAGTCACATCGAGAACTTCCAGAAGGGAAGTAGAAGCACAGCATGGCACTACACGGAGTAAGAGACTAGGACAGACTAGATGGAGCCTCAAACTTCGCAGTCTGGAAGGCTAAAATCTTATCCGTACTTGATAGAAATCGTGTCAAGCACTTCGCCTTGAGGACGATAGCAATCCCAATTGACCCAGCTGATAACGACAAGTACGAGGAGGCAATGGCGAGGGTCAAGATCATCATCCTTGACGGGGTCAAGGACCATTTAGTACCACAAATTGCCGAGAAGGAAACGACAAATGAGATGTGGGAGGCCCTAAAGAAATTGTACCAGCATACTTCTGTGCAGAGAAGGGTGTTACTAGAAAATTAGTTGCGGTCATACCAGATGAGAAGGGAGAACCGATCGACACCTTCCTTGGTCAACTGAATGAGATCTGAGATCAACTGACTTCCATAAGGGCCATGCCAGATAAAGAATTGATGGTGAGAACAACCCTAAATGCAATCTCAGAAGACTGGGAAGTATTTGTCTAGAGTATATTGGGCAGAGCGACCCTTCCACATTGGGAGGAAATGTGGGTGGATCTTCGCCAAGAAGAGATCAGAAGGCTAAGTAAGGCGGGAAGTAGCAGCAAGGGGATTAGAGTCAAGGAGGAGGGAGGAGGAGGATGTTGCCCTAACATCTGAGGGAAAGCAAGAGAAACAAAAGAAGGACCTCTCCAAGATCAAATGCTTCCACTGTGGGGAGCTGGGTCATTATGCGACCCAGTGTCCAAAAAAAAGAACAAGGGAGAGGCCTTCGAGACCAAGGCAGCGCTAGCAAGGGCAGAGAAGGAAGTGGAGACAGACGATGACTGTGCCATGAGTGCACACACACCACTTGAGGAGAAGTGGGGAGACATCAAGCTATTGTTAGATGGACTATAGGCGATGAGGGGTAGGATCCTCGAGGTACCCAGCCTCTTGGATTATACCTTGCTACGAGTGCCTCGAAGAGGAGTAGCAGGATTGCTGGATGTGGGTAGAGATGGATGCAGATGAAGCGACAAAGAGAGCTACAATGCAGATTTCCTAGGACAGCGCGAGGCTCGCAGGCTGCAATAGTGCGAGAGGCATGAGAGTGTTGCACTAGTACAGGATGGCACAGAGAGGTGTGCAACGGTGTGAGATGTAGGGAGTTGTTGTAGCAGCACAAAGGTCAGAGAGGGAGCACTTGTCAGCGGCAGAGGGAGCTTCAACATCTAGAGTACTCTAGCCTGACAGAGAGGTTAGAGTTGGGAGATCAATTAATTACTTCTCAGTAACTGAGTTGCAGTGCAACAATTAACATTGGTAGTGCTATGGGCAACACGATGCAACATGATGAGAGGAGATGCAGTGCAGACACAACAGTGGTAGTGGCCAGGCCATGGGCAGCAACACGGATGTAGAGGGAGCTGTCATACAGATGTAGCAATGGCAGTGGCAGAGCTATGGGCAGCAGTACAGGGTGCAACAATGTAGAGGATGTTAGGTAGTAGGCCTAGCATCAACACAGGGACCGATGTCAGATGATCAGGGTAATACTCAGTGAGGAGTATTGCTAGAGCACAATCCTCGCTAAGAAGGAGTGTTGATTTGGGGTAGCATCGGATGTAATCTAGCCACGAAATTTGGTGGAGAGGTTAGGACACATGAGATCTCCAATACCCAGAAAGGGTTTGGGCAGATTCTAAATAGTTTGGGAGATATTAAAATAATTATTATTTTTAATGGAGTCCCTAAGTCTAAACTTAGGGAAATTAAAATATTAATGTGAATTAATTAAAACTATGTTAGAATGGTCCAAAAGACATGGATCAAGCTAGATCTAATCTTAGCCATCAATTAGGGACTTAATCTCGACCATTGATTTGTCAACGAGAAAAGTAGAAGAGGAGGCTTGAGGGTCACTTGGAGAATACACCAGAGTGATTAGTCATTCTATTCTCTAGAGCGGGGTTTGCTAAGAGAGATAGAAGCAATGATCAGTTGCAGTGAGTGGTAGTAAGTACGAGGCAGAGAGGTAGGGACAGTGCTGAGAGACCAGCGCAGAAGCAGAGAGAGGCAGACACAGAGCCAGAGGGGGCCATAGAGAGGCAACAGAGACTGCACAGAGCCAGAAGGGCCTGCGTCATGCACACAGAGGTTGTAGGAGTGATGCAGAGAGCCAGAGAGGTTGCGCAAAGCCTCAGTAGGCTGACGTAGAGGGTTTCAGGCTGACGCAAAGGCTAGGAGGGCTGATGTTGAGCTTTAGATTGTGCTAGAGAGGGATTTCGTGGAGCAGGCTTTCTGAATACTTGTTTTGGAAGAGAGGTATTGTTGCCAAATTTTTCATCTTTGTCGGGTTAACCAGTTTGGCACTCAGTGTACTAAAAATAGAACTGCTTAATAATAAATCCCTCAGTTAGCTGCATCGGTTTTCCCGCATTGGGTTTTTTCGGGGACATTAGTCCAAAAGCAACGATGTCACTTGTGTGCTTGTTTCTATATCCTTCAATTGATGATTTGTAATATGTTGAGCATGTATTTGTATTTATCTCTAGTATTTACATGGTAAATAACTTGTTAATTAACAGAACAAGTAGGTAGGAATAAATCAATAAAGTGCATGAAGGATTTCTAATGTGTCAGTCTTAGAAATTCCAACACATATCATCAACAAAGACTATCACAAACTCATCTATATAAGGGCACAACTCATTGTTCATCAAACACATGATGGTGGCTGGAGCATTGGTAAGACCAAAAGGAACCACCATAAAATCATAGTGCCCATACCTTGTACAAAATGTAGTCTTGTAGATATATTCTTCCTTGATGCGCACTTGATGATATCTTGATCTCAAATCAATCTTCGAAAACACTGCAACTCCCTTTGACTTAATAAACAAATCATCAAGCCATGGAAAATGATACATGTTCTTGATAATCAACTTATTCAATTGCCTATAATCAATGCACAATCTGAGAGTACCATCCTTCTTCCTTACAAACAACATTGGTGCACCTCAAGGCGACACACTTGGACTTATGTATCCCTTATCAAGCATTTCCTTAAGCCTCAACTTCAAGTTCGCCTCCGTAGTGCTCATCCTGTATGGTGCCTTAGATGCTGGTGCTACTCCTAGTACCAATTCAATAGAAAAGTACACCTCCCTATGAGGGGGTAGCTCTGGAATCTCTGCAGGAAACATGTCATGAAACTGCTGCAGGGCAAGATACTTTTTTAGGACCTCATGATCCTCAACATCCTTACCTTTTTCACTAGAAATATGTATTACAAAAATAAACACCTTTTTTGCGGTTGCGATTGGATTGCATAGTTATAACCATTCTCACTGACGTAGGCTTCTTCTTGCCTTGCAAGACTCTCTTTTCTCCAGCGTTATCGAGGCACTCAATGGGCTTGTCATAGCAATCTAGCTTGGTCCTTTGAATGAACAACCAACCCATGCCCAAAAACATGCTATATGAACCCAAAGGAAGCACATTTAGATGTGCTGATGTGGGCATACCATTAAGCTCAAATGAACAAAGTTCTGACTCAGTGATGAACTCTTCTCTTGGTCCTTGTAGCCAACTGCACCAACCAAGATTCTCCATGCACTTCTTCCATCTTGATAATGGATGCTTGATGATCTCCTTGCCTATCATCCACTGCTGCATAGATCCAAGGAATGCTCTGGCCTACAGCCCCAACTGTTTGCACCTCTTGAGCATTGTAAATCTGAATTCTGCCACCCTGATGTGATTGACAATCCCTCTTGCGATGCTCTTCACCACACATCCAACACCTCAAAGGTTTCCTGCCATCACCATTATTCTGTTGCTCTTCAATTTGACACCCATGTCCTTATCTCATCTGCATTGAACTTCTAATTAGGTCCCACATTTTCCTTGTGACCCGTGTTGAGAAATCTAGGGTGGTGCATGATTAGGGTTTTATTAATGATTTCTCTTATACTTTGACAAGTTTTGTGATTCTTATTACATTAGTTCATCATCATTATTATGTTTTGTACATCATCAAGACAAATGCCAAACAAGAAGAACAATGCAAACAATAGAGACACCAGAGATAGGCTCCAAACCAGGGCAAAACCTTTATGATGTGGAAAACCTAGTCAAACTTTTCCACTAGTAGATTCAAATCAAATTGAGACAACCAGAACCTAAGACCAAGACAAGTGACCTCCTTCTCTCCACCAAGTCAATCCTCAAGTCAAACTTTAGTCCAAGTCAACACAATTCTGCTCCTCAACAAAGATCTTGGTTTGCCCTGCAATTTTTGTAGCTTGCACCATATTTTCAGCCCTACAAGTTCATGGTTCCATTACAAAAAGTTTCGCCCTGCAATTTCGTGGTTCCATTATAGACTTCTTTTTCGGTCCTTTTATTTCCTTGCTTGATCTTCTTCATTTATGTTATTATAGGTCCTATTGTCGCACAAAGTGTCTAGGCATCGCGACAATGCTTAGAGTAAGGACTGCCACTCTAATCCTTACTCACCCGTTTAGACTCTCTCCTAGACAAGTCAAGGGGGGGTAGTCCCTAATGTAAATGGATGAGGGTAGCCTGTGGAACACGGGCTCTAGGAGATTTTAAGGATGAACAACATGAGGAATTTAGAACAAGTCTCGGTCAATTGAGATATATAGAAACAATCACAAGTTAAAAAGAACTACAGACCAGTGCCTTTAATTTGAATTAACCATAGATTAAGTAAGAAAACAAGCTATTTAGAGCAATTTTCCAATATGTGACGAATGGTGACAATAAGGAATGATCAATATAAATGCCCAAAACTGTATCATGCAATAGATTCCAGAAAAATGATTTTCATTAGGAATTCAGATCTAGAACAATTAACTTTATCCAATATGATTTAAAACATTTATCGCACCTTGACCATGGAAGAATAATGAAAATGCATTTAATCACCAAATAAGACCAAGGAACTTTAAATTAGCATTTTAATTATTCCTTAAGCAATTAGTGGAATGAAGAAATCAAAATCTTTTAATGTGACAGAAAAATGAATCAAAGGGTTAAAAATTAAAATTTTAATTGGCCATAGGCCACATTAAAGTTTTTAATGTAAAAATGCAAATCCCTTTAATTTATTTCATTAGTGACCAAAATTTAAAATGTTTTGGATTTTTTGAAATTTTTATTTTTTTATGATATTTTTTAAATGAAACAAAAAACAAAAAATTAAAAAATTAAAATCATAAGTCAAAAATAAAAAAGTGAAAAAAAAAAAAATCAAAACAAAAAGGTCTAATAACAAAATAAAATTAAATCTAAAGTTTCATTTTACAAAATCGGATTTCTTTTTAAGAATAAAAATGCCCCACCTAAACTGTAACGTAAAGACTTAAAAAAATAAAATAAAAATGAATGAAACCCAAAAAGAAAAACGCGTCTTGTTTTGTGTTTGTAGCTATGTAGTCTGGCGGGGAATGGAAGTGCTCGACGGGAGGGTGATGAATAGCAGAACGGATGTCGGAGAGGTAATGAGCAGCGGATCGAGCAACGAGGGGATACGAAGGTAGATTTGCGTTAAAGGGAGAAAGGGATGCGGGCAGACGGTAAGGAAGGGAACCATGCAAAGGGTTAGAAGTTGGGCAATGTATGGAAGTGGAATGGCTGCAGATCTGAGCAGGTGGATGAAAGGCTTGCAACTGCGGGGAGATGCAGCTGAGTGGAAGTGTTGCGGATCTGGAAATGCAGATGGGCAACATGAGTTGTTTGTTTGCTAATCTGTTGCAGAGTTTAGGTAGCATTTGGAGGAGGGTTTGGAGAGGAGCTCGATAATGGGAAGAGGGTGCGGATTATAGAGATAAGGCAGCAGTTGAAGCTACAAAACGTAGGTATATGGCAGCAGATTTGGAAAACGAGACAACAGTCGAATGGAGCTGCGGATTTGGAAGCAACAAGGGTTTAAGAAACACGCCTTTTGCAGGAAGGAGGCCACGCGAGAATGACTGCGGGAATGCTGCATTAGAAGGTCTTGATTTTTTTTTTCGAAATTGCACAGTGAACCCCAGAAAGCAGGCAGCAAATCAACGAAACCAATCAACAAAAAGGTGGCCCAGAAACTCTTTGAAAAATTTCCAGAAATCTTAATTAAAATCACTTGCTTCGGATTTGACATTGAAACCCTCATGAAATTTCTAGATCTAAAATATAATTTTGTTTTTTAATTTAAACCCTTGGACTGCAAAATTTCTGAATAATGTCACTGAAAAATTATGTTGATGAACCCTAGAGATCCAGATCTTACCTTCCAGGGCCTAGATCTAGACTCTACTCAGATTTCTTCCTCAGATCTGTAGCTATAAGACAACAAGAACCACCCAAACGATATATACAATGACCCAAAAAAACCCAAGTCAGAAAACCAAAAACAATTTACAGATCTATGCATAGGAATGGCAGATCTATCATATCTGGGGAGTGTGAGTCCGACTCCGCTCCCAGATATGATAATCTAAGGCCAGGGAAAATTTTAAGAACCACCCTAAATTTAATGTATAATAAATGGGCTAATACCCACGATACATAGGAAAAATGGGAGGCGATTTTATCAATAATATAATATGTATATATAATTTTTTTGGCGAATCTCTCACCAGATTTATTATCTTGTACAGTGATGGAGAATCTTTCACTGAATTATAAAATTCTTGTAAGATCTTGGCAAATCTTTTACTATAATAAACATTGTGAAGTCTGGGCATGTTTTGTTAAAGTATGAACCATATATGATAATAAGAAACATATGTCATTAAATGTAACTACTAACATACTATGTTTGGAAAAAAGAAAAAATAATTTTCTTTCCTACAACAATGTTCCACGTTCAATGGCCGTGTTTGTCAAGTTCTTACAATACACTCTTTCATATCCTTCTATTAGTTTTATAATATTTCCAACAAAAGTTTTATAGGTGTTGATATTGACAACAAGTTCTGTCAAGGTAGGAGAGATTAATCTTTTCTCTACAACTTTTGTCAAGCTACCACTTTTTTCAAGTTATCAAATTTCTTTCTTATTCCATAGACTCCAACTACGAGAATAAAAAAAACACATCAAGTTTGTTTACCCCAACACGCTAACAAGTAGCAAGCCCCAACTATATTATATAAGAAAGTAGTAGGTATCCCAAAGGCTTGAAGGGGATCTAATTGAAAGAAGTGACCATTGTGAGAATCCTTCCAATCAATATATGAATATATAAATGTAAATTTATCATTATTTTAATTGGAAATCTTCAATTAAATAATAAAATTTAATTACGTCTCTCCCAATCTAAATTGCTTATTAGCATAATTCACTACCCTCATAGGTCTAACATTTTTTAACAACATTTAACATGTAGATTAATTTCCTTTTTGGTAAACAATCTCCACCTTTTATGAAAATATGGTGCAGTGGCTCCAACCCCGACAGATTATTAGGACAAACTAAGAATAGCACAAAAGATGAAAGGTTGTACAAACCAGCTTATTTTTCAAACAACTAATCCAACATCAGCACCTAAACTTTTTCATGAAGATATCATATTGAGAATGTTTGCAAAATGGTGAGAAATCTTTTGCGAGGGTGATGCGGAAAGAGTGATAAGGTTTCATTGTTTTGTATTTTTTTTGTTAAATCAGAAAAAGTTAAAAACCAATATTAATGGAGATATTGGTATTTTTTACTAAATTTTGTGAAGTGACTAAATGTAGCTTTAACCGTTCACCTTAAGATGTTTTTACAATAAAATTTCCTAAGTCTATTTAATATCTTCATTATCATAAAAACCAACATATATCCATCTTAACTCCACATCTACCACTCTTAGGGGGATGAAATCTATTTATTTCTCTGAGCACTTGGTAGACCCAGAATTAAGATGGATCTAAGATGATAGAATTTCCCCTTTAAATAGTCTATGCTCACATGAATACCATGGGTCAATACCATGGGTTATCATAAATCTGGAGCTTAAAAATTACTATTAGTAATTTATAAAAATTAATAAAATTAATAAAATTAATAATTGATTTTTATTTTATTTTTTATTTTAATGAAGTTAAAATGTTTAACATGCATTAAATTACAACATCCATTTTTACTCTTGATCTACCAACTCCCGAGAGGGATCAAATATATTTTCACTCTATGCTAGTTTGCATATCACGATATTTGATCCTTCTTAGGGCTTAGTAGATCCAGAGTAAAGATGATCTATGCTGGTTTAATCACCCATTTAAATAGGCTACATTCCATGTGAATACCATGGGTCAATACCATGTGCCATTTTTATTTTTATTAATACTAATATTAGGGCTAATAATATTTTTTTGTATGGTATTAATAATAATCTAGCCCATGGTATTTGGCCCATAGTATTTTGCCCATAGGTTTCACCTAAATATAACGCATTTTTTTAGTGTTCGTAAATATAAGGTGACTTATGGAGTAAATATTAAAAAATGTTTTACTTGTTTACCATACCTCTCGTTTATTTATATTTTTATTAATTTGCCATACCTCTTTTACAAATATGGTATTTGGCCCATAGGATTCACTTAAATAAAACCACTTTTTTGAGTCTTCATAAATAGAAAGAGGGTTATGGACTAAATATAAAAAGAGGTTTATTTATTTACCATACATCTAGTTTATTTATATTTTTATTTATTTACCATACCTTTTGAGTAAGTATAAAAAGAGGTTTTATTTATTTACCATACCTCTAATTTATTTATATTTTTATTAATTTACCATACCTCTTTTATAAATATGGTATTAGGCCCATAAGATTCACTTAAATAAAACCTGTTCTTGAAAATGGGTGAATGGAAGGTTGTAAATCCTAATTTCAAGGGCTAAATTTACCTTTTTTACCCTCTCCCTTAAAATAAGGTGGGCTATTTGAGGTGATTTGTAAAAATGTACTATGATACAAAATATTCACCCACTAAAAATTTAAAACCCCTTAATTTCGCCTAAGGGCGAACATTCACCCCTAAAATTTTCCATGTCTAAGGCTCTCAACAGCTGGATTCATCAATTTTGCGCGTAAAAAATTTAAATTTTTTAAAGCTTAAAGGAGGTGTTGAGCTCAAAACCCTTCATGCATTACCAGTAACAATCTTATGATAAGTTCGGGATCAAATTAAGCTAGGCTCTTCGGAAAACACGGGTCAGGAGTTGGCTGGTCCAACTGAAAGCTTCCCTGAACGCTCAATGATCTAAAAATCAAGATTTGCCTACAAAACTCATTCCATCCATCAAAATGGAGCAAGAAAATGATAATAAATTTAGATAAATAGAGATACCCTCTATTACATTCAAAATTTGAAGTATCACTTAAACCCTAGTGACTGAGTAAGATATCTATACTCAAATCACTCTTCAGAAGTTATTATCAATGGCTAAAAAAAATTATGCTTGAAAAACGACACATCTTACAGTATTTCCATGAAGAGTAACACCGACAAAAATTAACCCCAAAGTCTTTCTTTATTATCCGAATAAAAATTACACGAGAGATTTTCGCTTAGCGCACGACTCAAAGGTCGGATGATTCAATTGACAAATGACTTCCTATTTAAAGATAAATCCTCCAACGGCTAGTTCGAGTGATTCCCGTCAAAACAATCTAGACTGTTGATGAGGATCAAAATTCCTTTTAATCTCATCCGTCAACATTTTAAATTCTTGAAGAAATTCGAAATTTTCAATTAAATGCATTTTAATTAATTCAAAAATCAAAATTTTAAATTAATTTCCTCAAAATTTTGACTTTGACTTAACCCAAGGGATCAAAGGCTCAAAATTTATCTAAATAATTAATTTACCTTAGTCCTTGGACCTCTTAAAATTTAATTTTTAAGGACCAACAAATTTTTCCTTTGGAGAATTTAAATTTACCTAGGACCTAGAACTAATTAAATTTATGGCTTAGGATTTTAATTAATTTTTGGCCAGAAAATTTAATTAATTAACTTATGAGGGGATAAATTATTTTTCCAACCCTCAAGACACTTTACATCATGATTTTCATAATCTTTTACATTACAAGGGGGAAATCCCATTTGAAATAGACCCTCACAGACTACTCACTTCTGTGACACAAATATAATCTAGTAGACTAAGCAATTTGTAATGGAATAGCCTAACCAAATAGTTAGGATTATTCCGAAATGACTTTTACATAGACTTGATCTAGAAACTAGGACTCGCCTAAAGATTCCAGTGACAAAATCCATTTCGGATTTGGGGTAAGATTGAAGGAAAACTCTATTGACAATCCGAGAATGGATTGGTGAGACATAAAACCTCTTGGAATGTAGATTGTTACCAGAAAAGTAGGTTCACCTAGGCAATTACATACATGACATGGATTTGCTGAGATTATTTATATTTTACACATGCAAAAAGGGTTTACATTGTAACATGATGATTAGGCTGATGATGATAGCTGAACGATACAGACACGTCGATTAGTCGCTATCATTTTGCGAAAAAAGGGGTGTACTACTATGGGTCATTTACACGTAGTGGTCAACAGGTCCTTTCAAAATAGGCTTCTCACACTCCTTTTTTCTTGCAACAACTTCAAATCCAAATTGCTTGATGATCTCCTTCCAATAGGTCGAATGCACCTCTATTTATAGTCTTTTACAAGGTGATGGTTTCCTTTTATGAGGCCTATTTGATATGGAGAGTAGGTTGACTTGGTGGAGGAGGCAAGTCTTACAAAATTTGACCCTTTTATAACTTTAGAAAGCCTAAGGAGGGTCAATAATTTTATGACATGGACAAGGACTTTATGAGTCAACCCTAGAAGACTTCAATGGAGGCTTTTGACCTAGAAACAAATAAACAAAGCGTAAAACCCATGCTTAATAATAAGTTTTCTTTTTATAAATATTTTTTTTCTTTCTTTTGACGAATAAATTACATGATGACTCAAATACAATTATGAAGACTGACACTAGTTACATTCTTGAACACTCCCTCTTAACTAGGGAGGTATTTATAATTATACATATATATAGGTACAAGAATGAACTCAAAATGATATGTTCTATGAAGAGTCATAGCATACTCAATATTAAAGATTGGATACTTGACCAAGGTATCTAATTGGTTGGGACTAAGGTGTATTCCAAGCTTTAGCCACTATAGGTACCATCAGGCTTTAGCTCTAACACCAACCCAGGGATCTAAGTATCATATCTAATGTCAAAGCTCCACAAGACCAATGATACCCTCCCTACTTTGGGATCTAGACATCATCACACGCCGACGAGATGTCCTCCCAAGCATTTTTGTCGCTCCAAGATGCTTGATCTCTCCCTATCAACTAAATCATATACATCCACTCGTCCAAGCATGCTTCAAAATGTTCAACCTTCTTATGGAAAGACCTGCGTGTACAATCACAACCCCAATTAGTATCAAAATTTCAATAAGTCTTCAATTATTCTAATGCTACTTAGGTTATATATATATATATATATAATATTAAATATATAATTATTATATATATGTACTATATGTTAACACAACATTCGGGTCCTCAATTATTTCTAATGTTGCTTGGGTTACCATTATATATATATATATATATATATATATATATATATATATATATATCTGTGTGTGTGTGTGTGTGTTAACACAAACCTTTGGGGTCCTCAATTATTGTAATGCTGCTTAGGTCATCATCATATTATCCAAACACATCTTGCTAGAAGCTTCTTCAATTTTCCAGCAGCAACGAACTCAACCTCAACACTTCTTTTAGAACATCTAAATCTTGTTTATAACTTCATTAATTATGAACAACCATTTGTAGTGCTTTAGCTATTCTCCGATCACAATCTTTCTTCAAGGTCTTGTAGTTGTCACATGTCCTACATCTTAACTAGAGAGGTATACTCTTTCTTTATCCAAAACTTGTTTCTTTTAGTCATACAGACTCTTTTATTTATATCATCATATCATCAAAGAAACTTCAACCTTTCAAAACTTCATTCCTTCAGGAACAACATTCTTTCTATGGCAACAAAATCATCTATCCATTTTAATGTCATCATCATTCTTACAACTCCCTCTTTCCTTCATGCGCATCATTTTCATCAAGTCTCCAATTATGAGGTAGGTGAACATCTTCAACATCTTGAAGATTATATAGTTGCAAATTTTCAACAACAAGTACAACCTAGTACAAATATACAAAAGCATGAAGTTAACTTTATCAAAATAGGGTTAGCATGTTATTACAATGGGAGCATCAAAATAATTAAGCTTTAGACATCTGAAACTTAAACCTAGTTAGGTTCACAATCAACAAGGGTTACATCTTTTATACCTTTCACTTTTTTAGGAACCTCAACTAGGGTTTTGTCACAAACCCTAGATTTCATCAATAAAACTAAATTATGGATATCAACAATCAAGTTAGCATCTAGCATTTCATATGTAGGGTTTCATTATTATTCCCTATAAACTTATATCAATCTCTTACTAGGGTTTTTATCGTAAACCCTCGATACAAACATCAAACTTCAAAATTAGATATATGACAATTTTGACTAGGCTAGGTTTTCAATCATACGAAAGTACATACACGTAGGGTTTTATTCCTAGGATGTTATATTGACTTTTGCAAGGGTTTTGTTGTAAACCTTAAAAATCTAGGGTTTCATCGAATATCCTAGATTTCAACAAACCCTAAAAGGCTAGAGTTTCCTAAACATTAGGAGAGTAGGTCTTTATTAACAAACCCTAAGTAGGCTAGAGTTTCAACATATCCTAAGCATCAAAAAGCTAGGGTTTTACAGTGAACCCTAAAGTTTAGGGTTATACCAAAGTGAGTAAAAGATAGATAGTATGATAAGAATTGATTTGAATTTTGATCTAAAGATCAATCATCCTTAACAACATAAGAATTTTTATAGCACAACTCTAGACATGAAAATGTGAGTAATATAAAGCAAATTTCAAACATGATTGTACCTCCTTATCTGCTACAAAATTTGCAATTTTACATACCTCGAGTTGCTCTTGCAACAAAATTGTAGGTTTTACAAATGAAGGACTTGCTCTTTGTACTTTAGGTCACAATTTCTTTGCTTATTTTAGGAGTGAAGACTTCAAAGGCAAAATCTGTCCATAAAAGTACTGCAATATGATTCTTTAGTGCCAACTTAATCCTCTGCCAGCTTCAATACCTTCACAAAGAATTTCGAGCTTCTTTCCTTGGGATTCCTCAAAGGTAGATTATGCACAAAGATGTCCAAGACTTTGTTTACAACAATATATCTGGTTCCAGCATGCTAGATGTTACCACCAAGATTTTATTTTAACGAGTCTTTAACAGGGATATCTTTTGATACGACTGTTCTATTCAACTTCTAATTAGATTACCATGAATGATCTGTTACAAGTCCTCAATTGGACTTCTCTTTTCTTAGATGCATAAGTTTCTTCCTTTACTACTCTTGTCAATAGGACTGTTTTCCTTACAATCTCAAAAAGGATGTAGATTAGTTCCTTTTCAAGCTGACACAAGAGAGGCTGCAACAAGCCTAGTCAAAAATTGATATTAATTTCTGAGAATTGTTCTATTTCGATGAGATCCAATTTGTAGGAGTGACTTGATATATAAGACAAAAATTATGGCCTTCTGGGTAAGGCTTTACTGATTATTGTAGTTGGCTGCTCAGTACAGGCCTAATATGCCTTATATAACAATGATTCTACTTATGCTTCAGGTCATCTTCTCTTCCACTTTATAGGCTCGATCCTATGCATATATATGTGTGCCTAGGTCCTTTATTTCACAGGTATCTTGACTCCTTCAGATATTGTGGTGATTGTGGCTTGGTAACAGTCCTTCAAAGTAGCACTTGATCCATTTCCTTGCTGGCTGTCTAGGCCTTCTATTAGTCCACAATGAGACTAATTAAACTTGGGTTCAGTTACCCATAAATTGTGCACTGACTTCTAGACTTTAGGATCTCTGAGATTAGAGAATTCAGATCACTGAGGTATCACAAATTCCGGGCCGTTTGAAGATGATTTCAGAGGTTCTCTTATAGCCACTGGACTTTGCTTTCCTTATGAAAGTGCTCGGCCTTGAATGGGCTTGTTGTAGCTCCTAGAGACAACCTCCGGGTTGAGAGAGGTCAGTGCCTAGGACATCTTAGAGTGTTTGTAGGATTTGTCCTTAAGACTTTACATTTAAAACACATCATTAATTAGAATTGGTTTGGATATCTCTTCCAAAGGGCAGATTCAAACATTAACACATATAGAAAATCCTAGAGAGGACTTAACTTTCGGATCTGGTGGCCAGCTTGCAGAAGCACATAGTTCATTTGGTCATTATATTTTGAATGAAAGAAGAACACGAGGAAAAGAAATTTAATACATAGGGCTAATTACAGATCCCATGCATCGAACTTCAGTAGGAAAACAATGAAGTGAAAACTATAAATGAAGATTCAGAGGGCATGGAGCGCATATTAAGGACACTAAACCTCATTCATCACGGGCATCTTTTATCATAATTAGACACAGATGAATCCATAATTCTGAGACTAAATCCAACAACTGCTATTACATGCCACCTGAGAGGAAAGAAACAAATAATGAGATAAACGAAAGAGAGATTACATACTACAACTTCATGTAATTGGAATCCCCATAACTTCTTTATTAATCTGCCAATAGATCCTACATCTTCAGTTCTTTCCAAATTCACAGTTCAGAAAACCCTTTGGAACCCCTAAAAAATATCTCATATACAATTTTATAGGGCCTCCTGGACGAGTACCGCTTACAAAATATTCCTTCTTGATCTTCTATGATTTCATAACACTATAACTGTTTGAGTGTGCTACTAGCACAATTGTCCTAACTATTACTTAACTAACTTGATTGCATTCTTGAAATGGAATATTTACAAAAACATGAAAATCATAAAGTGTCATGATTGACACAATTAGAAAATCTTCATTGCTGCTGGGCTGCCTCTAGTTGAAAGGATCCTGGATCAATGATTTGGAGTTGCAGTGGATTGATGAACTGATCACACTTTTGCTATAGTGCTGGGCTTGGTAAAGGAGAATGGAAGAAATTCTGATAAGCAATCTTTACACTGGTGAGCTTTGCATAATTTGGCTTGGTGGGAAGTAATGTGTTCACCAGCCACAGCAACTGGAAATCTCTCCTCAGATAGTTTACTATGGTTTTTCCCTTGAGGGAGGAGGCCTTCTCGTGAGAAGAGTCATCCTTTCTCTTAGCTTCAACCAACATTTGATTATATTGCTCCCATGGGACCAAACCTCCTACGATGTCCCAACAACTGGGCAATCCAGCTCTAATCCTTTGATCGAAATTTGAATCAAATATAGCCACATCTTTTAACACCTTTTCCAGATATTCCTTAGCTTTGGCCCCAGTAGTTTTCTTCTGAATCATCTTAGAGACTTCAATGATTGCACTTACTCTATCCACAATGTCCATGGTCCTTAACTCGCTGGTTGGCTTTTTGTTGATGTACCAGATGAATTTTCCTATTGTCTCAACCAGTGTTGCGAAAATTGCGATATTATTGGCAAATTGCGGTTTTTTGAGTTTGACGATGTTATTGCCTGATTTTTACGTTAATTTTTTTCTCAAAAAATCGCGAAAAAATCTTTTGGGGAAAAAATTTTATTTTTTTTATTTTTCATTTTTTTTCTCTGATTTTTTTATGAGGAGGAGGTGACACAACCTACCCAGACTACCCCTATCACTAGTAGAGGACGTGGTCTACCTCCTATAACTCCTAGTTCTTCAACTTCTAGAGCACAATAGAGTCCATTGCCAACTCCACTGGCATCTACATCTAGAGGGAAAGGGAAAGCTATTGCATTTTCTAGCAAGAGGGGTAGAGGAAATCAATAGTATTAGACTTTAGTTATTTGGTTCATTTCATTGTATATGACATTATGACTCATGATATGAGATACATTATTAGATTTTTTGTTGATATTTTGAGGCTGAGTTGGGACTCAGGAGTTAGGATTTACTATTCAGGACATGATTCACTGTTATGTGTGATGTAGCAATAGAAATGATATTACACATCTTATATATTAGTTCTTTTATCTTATTTATGTGTCAATGTATTTATTTTATGTTGTAGATGCTTTAGATATTAAAAAAGTTGAAAAAAAATGAATATTTTTGTATTTTACAATTTTTTCCCGATTTTTACTGATTTTTCCCTTTTACAATTTTTTCCGATTTTTTCCCCTCGTCGATAATATTCCGATAACAATAACTGCAACATTAGTCTCAACTTTTTTTGCCATCTTCCTCCGTGGCTGATAAAATAAAGAACTCATAGTCCTTGTCAACAATTTTTTGCTCTGCCATTAGGGTTATGTTCTCCTAGATGTTTTTTACTTCAGTTATGATTTCATCCCATATCAACTGCTTGGCCTGGAGGAGGGACATGTTACCTTTCAACTTACTTTTTAGCTCAATAATCTCCCGATTCGCATACTGTAACTTTTTGCTGATCTGCTCAGCATTTCCCCTAGTAGTCTCTACTTGCTTTTCCTTTTGCACAAGAGCACATTTGGCATTTTCTAGATCTACCTGCACTTTCTTAAGATCACCTTTAGAGAGCTGCAAATCAGTGAGGGTCTTAGTTAGCTGTTCGGTGAGATTTTATGGATCGTTTGGTACTATCACTACGCAAATATGAGAGTCGATCCTCTATTGGAGCTCTACCTCCTGTTGCTTGAGAACCAACACTTCATTGTTTCTGTTAATCAACTCTTTGGCGAGGATTTTTTTCTCACCCTCCACCTAGGCTAATTCCTTGGATTGCACATGTTCGGTAGCAGGCATTTTCAACTCATGCCTTAGGTCTTGAATCTCAGTATGAGAACTTTGAATAAGGGTCTCTATCACAGTCTTATCTTTTGGATTTACTCCCAATTATGACAATCAACTATTTGAAGTTTTCATTCTATAGATGGAGAGCTCTAGAGTTAGCTCTCTCTTGCTTCAACTTAGTGGCAACATTCTCCAGTAACTTCTCAGCTTTACTGATTGTCATAGCATTTCGACTTAGCTCGCTGTAGAGCATTTTTCCTACTTGTTTATGAAAATTTATTTTGTCCGACAAAGAGACACTAGTCATGTCAAGTGATACATCCACAGTCCTAAACTGTGATCCTGAAGGAAGGGATTGTGCTGAATGATGATGTGATGAGAACTTCATCTGATTTCTCTCCAGGTCCATGGCAGCTAGAAGTCTGGTTTGGTAAGGGACTAGATGCGATGTCAATTGTTGTTGCATTTCCTCCTTAATTCTTTTATTTCTCTCTTCTATCAAATGCCCTGTTGCCCAACTAGGCCCTATTGTTGTTGAGCTTCCTGCAGAACCCATAATTGCTACCTCTGTAGAGGTGGAGGTTGTTGAAGAAAATGTAACTAGGTTTGGTCTTCATAAATGTACTTTTGATATTTGTACTTATTCAAGAAAAGAAATATTATTTTTATAATATATGTCAATGAGTTTCTTGCTCATTGAAGTAGGTCTAGCACATGTTAAGTGGTATAGGTGAGTCAAATAGTCAAAAGGAAATGTTGAAGGCCTTAAGGGCATGTTACACCATGTATGAATATGTATTAAAGTCAAGAAAATACCTCCGAGAAAAGTCAGGTCTCCTCCTATGAAAGGCACCACCAAAGAAGCTCGTTCAAGCATGTTACACCACCAAAGAAGCCATCCGAAGTAAGACAACAAGTCGGCCCAAAGGGAGGGACAATCCTCTATATATAGAGGTTATCCACTCCACTATAACGCACTCATCCATCTCTCTAAAATTAGTGAAGGTAGCTGATAAAAGGGGTGAAGAAGGGACAAAGAAAGGGTCTACAAGTATAGAGAAAAAGGAAGAAGAAATACTGAAGCCTTGGAAGTCGGTTCTAGGGCTAAAAGATAGTCACACGTGTGAAGAAGGAGAAGGTCTCTCTGCTATCATAGCAACCCTCTATTATGGTCATACAAACTTCATTATTTGGGATAAGAACATAAGCCTAAAGGGTCTCCAAGACAAGTGAAGGAAGGAGGAAGAAGGCTAAATTGAAGAGGACTATTTGTAGGGCTAGAAACAGTGACACGTGCGAAGAAGAGGTGGGTAAGTCTACGGGTATAACGGCGGGATCAAACAATTCATCATTTAGTGTTGGTTAGGTTTGAAATTAGGCCTACAAGGCCTCCCAAGTCAAGTGAAGAAGCCTATCTCTCTAGCAAAGGAAAAAGGACCCTAATTCTCTAGGGTACCTCCCACAGTGCGAGAATTAGGGCTGCAGTGCTATCACATTAAGCCTTCTACCATACACCAAGAAGGAACTCATATGATCAAGAGAAGGAATGAGTATCCTTTGGTGAAGGATATCACTAAGGAAAAGTATCTCTTCTAGAAGATCTACTTACAGTGGAACGAAGAACGAAGTGCCGGAAGGAGGTAGACAAGGTGTCGGGGAAACATAGTGCAAGGAAAAGGAAGGACTTGACTTGTGCTTGGAGGTTCTTCTAGTGAAGGGTCTAGGGTTTGGCATTGATCAAGAAAGAAGCTTCAATAAGAGAAAACTTACCAAAAGGTTTTCCTCTTAAGAGAAGAGAGGTTTTGGCCCTGGCAGAGAGCCAACATCTTGTGTTCTTGTTCTTATGTTTTGGTAATAGTTTGATGAAGTACACACACATGCATTAATAATAATAAGAAGATTAAGCTAACAAGAAAAAGTAAAAAGAATCCACAAATTGTTATCAAGTAACGAAGAATCACACTACACTTATTTGCCCAAGATTCTTCAACAGAGGCAATAGCTAGAGGGGGGTTTTCTAATGTCACTTAGAAGCTTGGCTAGTCTAGGTTTGTCTCGGTCAACTTGGTCTCAATTTATTCATCAATTACTTCTTTAATTTTAGCCCTTTTTCTCGATTTTGCTTCTTCCATTTCAATGTCTCCAACCTCATCCACATTTCTCTTCTGGGCCTTATCCTTTGAGGTCGGAGTCTGAATCTCCATCTGTGTATTAATAGGCCAAGAATGGAAGCTAGCCTTCCATTCAAGTTTAGACCTATATTCATGATCATAAGTTGAGGCGTTAATACTCTTCCTTTTCCTTGAGATGATGCCATGAGGGTCATAGTGCCAAATTTCTCCCATTTCAAAATTCAGCGCCTTCAATAAGTCTTCAACTTGCCTCCCATTTCTTTGAACTTTGCATTTCTGAACCCAGAAAAAGAGCGCAGAGAATAGGCCTCACCTTCTAGTTGGGTTTCCCCTTGTACTAGGTTTCCTAGGTCACACCTTGTGCTCATTTTCTTGATGGTGCATTCATTTCTTTGTTTCTTTATTTTAGTTTCTGTTATTTCTGTAATTATGAGCACTGCGCTAGTAATCTTAAATCTGAAATGTAAGATAATAAACTGCATAGTAAAAGATTTTAGAATATTGTAAGATCTATTGTAACAAACTGTGTAGGTGGAATATCCATGGCAGTTTACAGATCGTTGCATTTGTCTTTTGTTGATCTTAATATGGCCTTTTCCTCTACCTCTTTCTTTTCTTTGATGTTTTGTTTTACATTTTCCATGGGTGCTGGATAGTTTGTATGTTATGTCGCATTTTCTTCTCTATTGAGAATTTTAGTAGGAGATTTTTCGTTTCTGTTCATTGTTAGAAGGATAAGATAAATATGAATTCCAATGCAGTTGTCCTGTCATTATGCAGATATTTATCGGCATTGATTTCTCAATCCTTTTTGGATATTGGGTCTGTATCAAGAATTCTGGACAGCATCATAAAGTTATGTTTACAGCTTTGTCGTATTATTGAACAATATGAAGGCACACCAAATACAACAGAGTTGGAGCAGATTACAGAGGTTAGTTGAATACTACTCAAAGGTAGTATTGGCTTTTCATCTATATTTTCCAGTTTTTTTGAAACTCAGAAAATAGATAGTTCTTCAATCTTACTCATTCAGCTTTGGGTTCAACAGCTTTAGAGCTATGCTTCACATAGGAAATAGGAAACTAGGCAAATACTTGCATTCGGTCATTGCACATTCAACAAAGCTTGTGTTGATTGCTTAAACGTTTGCTAGTTTGTACACTTGTCATTTTTGTAAGATTTTATGGTTCGCTTTCTGTTCGTGAATAATTTGTCATACTAATCAAAGCTTTTATAGTTTTATTGAGATGCATTTCATGCTTAACCTGCATTGTAGATAAACTATAGTAACATCAATCTCATTTTTTGTATTCTCCAGCAAATAAGTTTGTTTTTCATTTATGATTAATGATTGTTGAGATTTACAGTACAAGAAAAACATGCTATTCTCTCTGAGGTGGATGATAATATGGATGACATTAGTCAGGTGGAATGGACTTTATTAATCTTCATATGTAAACCTTTTGGAAAAGGCGATAAACCACATATTATTGTGTACTAAAAGCACTGACCTCTTGGTATTTTAGAATTGTTTCCTGAGCCCATTCAAGGCTGTTAACCAACAAAAGTGGGTAACCCATAGGAGAAATTTTTTCTTGTCATTTGTTAGCCAGCCAGCCAGCCAGCAGCTCTATGATAGCCCACAAATAGGTTGAAATCAAAGCTCTCCACCTATGCTCTGATCAATGCTATCTCCCATCTGACATGCTTCTTGAAGGAAGATGATCTATCAGAAGATACACCATCCATTTTTATAATCATGTTCTTTCATTTAATGTTTTGGGGCATATTAATATGAATCACAGGCCTAGCTGGATGATTGACTGCTCTTGATTGTACCCTTGTTCCCATGCTTCCCCTAGGTGGTTATCCTTTGCTCCTAGTCCAATGTGACTACTTTTGAGAACCTTCCTTCAGGAGAGGCACTAATAGGAGGTGTTGCCGCCTTGCTTACACACCTTAGTTAATGTGGGAAAAATACTCAACCCCACTGTGACCTTGGTGCCAAAGCTCAGAATTGGGGCTGTAACCTAATCCCAATTCTCTTCGTCTAGGCTCTCTCCTAGCTAAAGCCAAGGGGATTGAGGAAGATACTAAGGAAGGCTTGTTAGACTTAACAAGTTCTAGGAGATGATTAGTTAACCAATTAAAGCATCAACCATTCAAAGACTCAAAATGTAATTTGAAGCAAGGAATTAAACTAGCAAGTATAAATAATTCATGAGCATATAATTAACATCAACATGTAGATAGATCAAAATGATTCAACAATATATCGTGCAAGGAAAATTGATGTAAGTATACCAGTGCCAATAAATATAATCTTGCAAGAAATAATATGAAATATGCTCAAAGTTGAATGACAATACTTGCAATAATGGAAATACTTTCAAGATACACAAGTACAATGAAATGAGAAGCTACAAGACAAATGTTAGTAAATTAAATCAAGACCATAATTACAAGATATTAGATACAACTTTGAAAAGTTGAGCAACTTAAATGAAAATTGAACTTGCAAGTAAAATAAGGCTTGTATTTCAAAATGAATATGCTCACATATGATGTAAATGGTATAGATCCAATGGAAATTCGAGATAAGTACATGAGCATGAACTAACAAGGTACAAGAATGTAAATGAAGTACTTGGAAATGAAATAAATGTAAGTGCTCACAATCCAATTTGCATGTATTTGAGAAAGAGCTTAAAAGAAATTATCACAACTGCATGCAAGGCAACCCAAAGTTGTAGAAGTGAGTGTGTGAAGTAAGTGTTCTTGGTTGATTTTATTAAAGGCCTATCTAAGGCATTACTCCTCAAATCCTTCACCCTTGTATGCATAGAGGTTGTTGCAAGGGGCCTCAAGTGGAGAAGCTTAGCTTCACTATGAAAGATCCACCTAGTCCCTCAAGTCAACCCACATGCCACAATTCTGACACGGGACTCAGCTGTACCCTAACTGTATGGTCATGCATTTTAACCTTTTCTCCAAACTTAGACTTTGGATCTTCAAAGAAGATTTCCTAAAATGTCTATTCGACCAAGAGTTATGTCTTGGAGGTAAATTTTAGAAGGTTTGCAAAATTGCAAGTGTAAATGCTCAAAGTTGATTGCAAGTAAAAATAGTATTTCAAGATGGCTTAAAATAACTTCATAAAGATACCAATCCACAAATGATTATGCTATACTTGCATGCAAATGAAATGAACTAATGATGAAAAATACTAGTTGAAACTAGATGACAAAATTAGAAAATTATATCAAAAATGGAAGCCACATTAGCATGTAAAGTGACTTTGAATGTCAATAGAAAGAACTACAAATGATAACTATATGAAACGAGCAAATGAAATAGCACTGTTATCAGCCGTTAAGTGGACTAGATCAGCTGTAAATAAATCAGATTTGCAATGAGTAGATGAGAAATGTAAAGCACAAATTGCAAGTACTAAATTAGCCCAATAAAAGTGCGAATTAGTGAGGAACTTGAGCAAGTAAATTAGTGAAATAAAATGGATCTAGGTTACTTGCAAGAGTGAAAATGGAACTCGAAAGTGCAAAGCAAGAAACCAATCACCAATGCTACCTCGTACTAAATGAGGAGATTGTGAAAATTTGGAGACCCAAATCCCTACTGCAACAAACTAATGTTACTTCTCCTACTTGTTAATTCATGCAAGTTTTTTATTGTGTTACGTTGTAAATATCGAAGTAAATACAACTGTAGCCTTCACTTATTAAATTATATGCGGAAACAAGAACTGAGCAAGAAGAAATAACACACACACAAGTGACACCGTTATTTTTGGACAAATGTCCCCGGAAAAACCCAATGCGGGAAAACCGGTGCAACAGTTGAGGGTTTGTATTATAATTTATTATGCAGTAGTTTCTGAATATAATCTTTGGATGCCTTACTAGCTATCCGATACGGCGAATCTGACTGGAAAAGAAATTAGTGAGAAATACCTAACACTGGCACTAGTGAACCGACATTGATCCAGGCCCTAGATGGTTGGCCCCACACTGGCTCTGCATAGCCTCTCCGTCAGCCTCTCTGGGGTTTGCATCACCTCTTTCACGGATCTTCTTCTGTCTGGAACTTCGTTCCAATGGCCCTCCGGTCTCACACCCCAGCTTCTGGCTCTGGAACTCGACTTCCCAGTTGAATCTCAAACTCCCTCTGAAGCTTTGCATGGCACTGCGCTACCTCTTTTGAATCTCTCTTTGCCTTCTCTACAATGTATCCCTGGATCAAGAAACTCTCCAATCAGAAAACTATCCTTGCCCCTCACTGCAAGAAATCTAATCGATGACCTCTAAACAACTACTGCACTGCTCTCTTGAGAAAATCGATCTCCGATCTCTCACTCGATGTCTCTTCCAAATGCCCTTCAAGCCCCTTCTTATAATCCTCTTGTTGATCAATCAACAACCCAGATTAAATTCTAATTAATGGCTCAGATCATATTGACTCGATCTCCATCTTCTTCTAGAAGATTCACACTCAGTTTTATTAATACCCTTTAATTATTTTAATTTCCTAAGTTTAGACTTAGGCATCCATTAAAAATAATTAATTATTTTAATAAAACTATCTCTAGGTGGAATTTCCCAAAATGATTTCTGAGTATTCTGGAATATATGTGTCCTAGCCTCCTTGCAAATTTTGAGGCTTAGAGCACATCCAATGCTACCAGAAATCAACACTCCCTCTTAGCGAGGAATGTGCTCTAGTAATGCAACCTGCTAAATCATCACGCTAACTCTATAACATCTCCCTCTCCCCTGCTAATGTCTGATATCACTGCGCACCAACTACTACGCAAATGTTGCATTTGTTTTGTTGCTGACTCTGCATGTTGTTGCAAACTGCATCTGCACTGCAACTCTGTTGTTGTTGCGACAGAAAAACATCCAAAATACTGAACCAAAGGTGTTCAGCATGATGCATCTGTTGTTGGAGTTCAGATTGCTGCTAGTCTTTACGCTGACCCTCTAACGTCTATGCGTTGCTGGTGACTTTGCACTGTGCCAACTGCACTGTTGCCAACTCTGCTCTCCACTGCTCAGTCTCTGGCGCTCATAGCCACTGGAACTGTCACTCTGCCATTCCTCTGCACCAACTGGCACTGGTCCATGCTGCTATTGCTGATTATGGGCTCCCGTAGCTAGGTTTTGATCCGTGAGGTGGACTCCTGAATGGAACCTGCCCATATGTAGTTCTTTCGAACTACAGTACAAGATCACCCCACCTCTCCCTTGGAGGAATCTGGGAATGATTGCAAACTCCTCCTCGATCTTTGCAGTCGCAGCTTGCGGATCATGTTTCTCGTCCTTTTCCTTCTTGAGAGGACATTGCATAGCGTAGTGACCAAATTCACCACACCGGAAACATTTGATCTTCGAGACATCCTTCCGCCTCTGCTACTCTTGCTGCCCCTTTGATGCAAGGGCTGCATTCTCCTACTCCTTTGATGCAAGGGCTGCATTGTCTCGCCTGATCTCTTCTTGTTGAAGAGCGACCCACATCCCTTCCCATTCTGACAATTTCTCTCTGCCCAAGATACTATGGACAAATACTTGCCATTCTTTTGAGACTGAATTCAGGGCCAACCTCATGATCTTTGTAGGTTGAGGTAATGATCCTATAACTGCAAACTGATCTCGGACTTGTTGAAGCTTCAATAATCCCTTCTGCATCCTTGGTAATCTCATTTTCTCCTCCAAGTGCATCTTCCACTACTCGAAAGATCCTTGATACAATGTAGCCAAGGCATCCCACATCTCTTTGGACGTCCATTTGCGAACAATGTGACATACAACGTGTTTATTTCTGGTAGCATCGGATGTGCTCTAAGTCTCAAATTTCGCAGGGAGGCTTGGGCACATGTATTCCAAAGAACCCAAAAAGTGTTTTGGGAAATTCCACCTAGAGACATTTTTATTAAAATAATTAATTTTTTTAATGGGTCCCTAAGGCTAAACTTAGGAAATTAAAATAATTAATGGGTTTTAATCTAACTGTGGGTGTAACTTCTAGAAGAAGACGAGGTTCAGGCATAAATGATCATAGCCATTGATTAGCTTCTAATCTGGGCTGTTGAATGTCAGCGAGAAGATTATTTAAGGAGGCTTGAGGGTCATTTGGAAAACACACCGAGAGTTGATCAATCAGATTGAATCACTGAGCTAGAGAGCAACGTTGTGATTTTGTGGTGATCACATAGAGAGGGGTAGAGATAGTTTTGGCTGGATAATCTTCTCCGTAGCCAAGAATACGCAACAAAGAGGCAGAGAAAGATAGAGAGGAGGTAACACAGTGCCTAGTGAGGGTGACACAGAGCTAGGAAGGGCTCATGTAGAGCAGCGTAGTGCCTTCCAAGCATAAGTCTGAAATTTTGCTGGGGGGTTTGATGTTCTAAGTCGAGAGGGCTGAAGTTGAAGATTTGAAGAGCAAAGCAATCCATCAAAGAGGTGACACAGTGCCTCAAAGGCAGTGACATAGGCCGACATAGTGACTGCGTAGGGGCAGCGTAGAGGTAGCTGACGACTCGTTGGTTCAGCTGCCAGATCAACCAAGACTTGCAGTGTAGAGTGAGGTAATCTCACTAATTTCTTCTGTCCAGGGATATTCTCTATACTAGATTTCCAACAAGGCATCCAGAGTTTGTATTCAGAAATAAGTTCTGCTTAATAATAAAAACCCATATATCTGCTGCACTTGTTTTCCCACATTGGGTTTTTCCGGGGACATTTGTCTAAAACTAACGGTTTCATTGTGTTGTATTTTCTTTCTTGCTCAGTTTCTTGTTTCTGTATTATATTAAATTAAGTGAAGGTTGCAGTGTATGTATTTCGATATTTGTTGTAGGAAATTGCAAGTAATTTGTTTAAAGGAATTTAACAAATAGGAGAAATATCATTAGTTGCTACAGTAGGGATTTCGGTTTAGGAATTTTCACATGGTATCAGAGCAGTGCAGGTGAGACAAGAAGAGAAGTTCCAAATAACCCAGTGCTGAGCAGAGAAGGAGGTCGAATAGCTGCAGGAGGCAACAGTTTGAATCCCCAGAGGGATTGCACAGTCCAGGCCAGTAGGACTGAATTTTCGAGCAAAGTCTCTCTCTAAGTGACTCGATAGAGAGGAAAGAATTCCAAATCGAAAACTTGCCAAGCTAGAGGGAGCAACACAAAGTCTCAGCGTGAGGAAAGAGCTGGTGGGACGCAGTTTTCAGTAAGCAGATTGTTGGGCTGAAAGACATCAGAAAAGAGAGGAGAAGCATAGTGAGGGAATTTTTCCTCAGTAGACTTCCCGCTAAGAAGTCTATTTTCTTATTGCCTAAGCAACAATAGTAAGAGATAGGGATGAGTAGTTCATTTTCGTGGCAGAGATGGCAGCTAGTGGGTTGAGAGATCAGGACAAGTTGGATGGGGCATCCAACTATGTGATCTGGTAGGCAAGGATGTCATGCCTTCTAGATGAGCATTTTCTCAATGCTTATGTCGACATTGTGGTGGTTGAGCCCGCAGATCTAGATCCGCTGAAGAAGTAAAGGGAGAAATGGTGACAGCCAAGAGGATGATCCTTAATGGAGTAAAGGATCATGCAGTATGTCACATCGCTAGTAGAATGACCGCTAAGGAGATGTGGGATGCCTTGGCAATGCTATATTAAGGATCTTTCGAGCAACAAAAGATGTACTTAGATCAGAAATTGAGATCTAGATAGATGTAGAAGGGGGAGCACATTGATCCATTCCTCACGAAGCTTCAACATTTCCAAGACAAGTTAGCAGCTATGGGGTCTACACCTCAAGGTTCCGAGATGGTGAGATTGACCCTAAACTCAGTCTCAAAACAATGGCAAGTCTTTGTCCAGAGCATCGTAGGAAGGGCAACATTGCCAGGCTGGGATAGTATGTGGGCAACTCTCAAGCAAGAAGAGTTGAGGAGAGATCTAGTAAAGTGTAAGCTTGACGGAAGCAGTAGCAGTGGGTCAAAGCCCAAGGAGGAGGAGGAGAATGTAGCGCTTGCATCCAAGGGGCAGCAGGAGTAGTGAAGGCGGAAGAAGGAAGTCTCGAAGATCAAATGCTTCATGTGTGGTGAAATGGGTCAATACGGAACACAGTGTCCTCTCAGGAAGAAGGACAAAGATGAGAAGCACAACTTGAAAGTTGCACCTGTGAAGAACAAGGAGGAGTTCGTCATGACAACCAAGATACCTCTAGGAAGGAGGTGGGTTGATTTAGAGTTGTAGTTCGAAAGAGCTACAGATGGGCAGGATCCTTGAGGAGCCCACTTCTCGGATCAATTCCTTGTTATGAGAGCCCAAATCAAAAGTAGAAGGATGGACCAGTGTTAGTTGGTGCAGAGTAGTGTTGGAGCGATAGATGCAGTGGTTAGAACGCCAAGTCTAAGCAGCGTAGTGCAGGGAGGCTCAGTGCAGTAGTAGCAGCAGTGCCGTGGCTTCAGAGGGATAAGGTGGGACTAGCAACAGTCAGATCTTCATCATCAAGATGTATCTATGCTGAATACTTGTTCAAATTTTGGGATGTTTCTCAGTTGCAGTGCAGATGAAGTGTTAGCAGTGGAAATGCTAGCAGCAACACAGATGTAGCACTTGAGAGGGAGTTGTAGTACGGTTGTAGCGTTGATAGTGGCAGGGTGAGCAACAGTGCAGTTGCAGTAACAACGCATTAGTTGGTGGACAACATGTCAGACATCATCAACGCATAGGACGGTGTTATGAAGTCAAGGTGATGCTTCAATGGGAAGCATTACTAGAGCACATTCCTCGCTAAGAGGGAGTGTTGATTTTTGGTAGTATCAGATGTGCTCTAAGTATCAAATTTTGCAGGGAAGCTTGAGCACATGTATTCCAAAGAACCCAGAAAGCATTTTGGGAAATTCCACCCGAAGGCAATTTTATTAAAATAATTAATTATTTTTAATGGGTCCCAAAGTCTAAACTTAGGAAATTAGAATAATTAATGGGTATTAACCTAACTGTTGGTGTAACTTCTAGAGGAAGACGAGGATCAAGCATAAATGATAATAGGCATAGCTTCTAATTTGGGCTGTTGATTGTCAATGAGAAGATTATTTAAGGAGGCTTGAGGGTCATTTGGAAAACATATCGAGAGTTTATCAGCCAGATCGAATTGTTGAGCCAGAGAGCAACGCAGTGATCTTATGGTGATCATGCAGAGAGGGGTAGAGATAGTTTTGGCTGGAGAATCTTCTCCAGGTCCAAGAATATGCAACAGAGAGGCAGAGAAAGACACAGAGGAGGCAACATAGTGCCTAGTGAGGGTAACGTAAAGCCAGGAATGGCTCACGCAAAGTAGCGTAGTGCCTCCCAAGTAGAATTCCAAAATTTCAGTGGGGTGTTTGACGTTCTAAGCCGAGAATGCTAAAGTGGAAGCTCCTGGGAGCAAATCGATCCAATAGAGAGGTGACGTAGTGCCTCAAAGGCAGTGACGCAGACCCACGCAGTGACTGCATAGGGGCAGCGTAGAGGTGGCTGGGGACTCGTTGGTTCAACTGCAGGATCACCCGGGACTTGAAGTGTAGAGTGAACCTATGAGGTAATCCCACTAATTTATTTTGTCGAGTGATATTCTCTATACTGGATTGCCAGCAAAGCATTGAGAGTTTGTATTCAAAAATAAATTTTGCTTAATATTAAAATCCCTCAAATCTGCAGCAACGGTTTTCCCACATTTGGTTTTTCCGGGGACATTTGTCCAAAAATAACGGTGTCATTGTGTTGTATTTTCTTTCTTGCTCAGTTTCTTGTTTCCATATTATATTAAATTAAGTGAAGGCTGCAGTGTATGTATTTTGATATCTGTCATAGGGAACTGCAAGTAATTTGTTTAAGGGAATCTAAGAAATGGGAGAAATTCCATCAGTTGCTACAGTAGGGATTCCGGTTTAGTAATTTTCACATGGTATCAGAGTAGTGCAGGTGAGACAAGAAGAGAAGTGCCAAAGAACCCAAGGCTGAGCAAAGAAGGAGGTTGAATATTTGCAAGAGGCAGCAGTTCGAATCCTCGAGGGATTGCGCAGTCAGGTCCAGTAGGACTGAATTTTCGAGCAAAGTCTCTCTCTAAGTGAGTCGATAGAGAGGAAAGACTCCCAGATCAAAATCTTGCCAAGCTAGAGGGAGCGGCGCAGAGCCTCCGTGTGAGGAAAGAGCTGGTGGGATGTAGTTTTCAGCAAGCAGATTGCTGGGCTGAAAGACATCAGAAAAGAGAGGAGAGGCACAGTGAGGGAATTTTTCCTTAGTAGACTTCCCACCAAGAAGTCTATTTTCTTATTGCCTGAGCAACAACAATAAGAGATAGGGAGGAGCAGTTCAACATTTTCATGGCAGAGATGGTAGAAAGTGGGTTGAGAGATCAGGACAGGTTGGATGGGGCATCCAAGTATGTGATCTAGAAGGCAAGGATGTCATGCCTTCTAGATGAGCATTTTGTTAATGCCCTATGTCGATAGCATGGTGGTTGAGCTCGCAGATCCAGATCCGCTGAAGAAGTACAAGGAGGAAATGGTGAAGGCCAAGAGGATGATCCTCGTTGGAGTAAAGGATCACGTAGTATGTCACATTGCTAGCAGAGGGAATGCTAAGGAGATGTGGGATGCCTTGCCAATGCTGTATCAAGGATCTTTCGAGCAACAAAAGTTGTACTTAGAGCAGAAGTTGAGATCTGCAAGGATGCAGAAGGGGCAGCGCATTGATCCGTTCCTCACGAAGCTTCAACAAACCCAGGACGAGTTAGTAGTTGTGGGGTCTACAACTCAAGGTTCCGAGATGGTGAGACTGGCCCTAAACGTGGTCTCAAAAGAGTGGCAAGTCTTTGTCTAGAGCATCTTGGGAAGGGCAACTTTGCTAGGCTGGGTTAGTATGTGGGCAACTTCCAAGTAGGAAGAGCTGAGGAGAGATCTAGTCAAGTGTCAGCTTGACGGAAGTAGTAGTAGTTGGTCGAAGCCCGAGGAGGAGGAGGAGAACGCAACCCTTGCATCCAAGGGGCAGCAGGAGTAGCAGAGGTGGAAGAAGGATGTCTCGAAGATCAAATGCTTCAAGTGTGGTGAAATGGGTCACTATGTAACAGTGTCCTCTCAAGAAGAAGGACAAAGATGAGAAGCACAATCCGAAGGTTGCACCGGTGAAGATTGAGGAGGAGTTTTCCATGACAGCCGAGATACCTCCAGGAGGGAGGTTGGTTGATTTAGAGTTGTTGTTTGAAGGAGCTACAAATGGGTAGGATCCTTGAGGTGCCCACCTCTTGGATCAATTCCTTGCTATGAGAGCCCAGATCGGAAGTAGCAGGATGGCCCAGTGTTAGTTGGTGCAAAGGAGTGTTGGATCGATAGATGCAGTGGCTAGAACGCCAAGTTTGAGTAGCGTAGTGCAAAGTTACAACAGTGTAGGGAGGCACAATGCAGTAGTAGCAACAACATACTAGCTTCAGAGGGATAGCGTGGGAATAGCAACAGTCAGATCTTCAGCATCGAGATGAATCTATGTTGAACACTTGTTCAGATTTTGGGATGTTTTTCAGCTGCAGTGCAGATGAAGTGTTAGCAGTGGCAATGCTAGCAACAATGTCGATGTAGCACTTGAGAGGGAGTTGTAGTACGGATGTAGTGTTGACAGTGGCAGGGTCAACAACAATGCAATTGAAGCAGCAACGCAGTAGTTGGTGGACAACATGTTAGACATAAACAATGGATAGGATGGTGTTATGAAGTCAGGGTGATGTTTCAGTGGGAAGCATTACTAGAGCACATTCCTTGCTAAGGGGGAGTGTTGATTTCTGGTAGCATCGGATGTGCTCTAAGTCTCAAATTTTGCAGGGAAGCTTGGGCACATGTATTCCAAAGAACCCAGAAAGCATTTTTGGAAATTCCACCCAGAGATAGTTTTATCAAAATACTTAATTATTTTTAATGGGTCCCAAAGTCTAAAGTTAGGAAATTAGAATAAGTAATGGGTATTAACCTAACTGTGGGTGTAACTTCTAGAAGAAAACGAGGATCAAGAAGAAATGATCTTAGCTATTGATTAGCTTCTAATCTGGGTTGTTGAATGTCAACGAGAAGATTATTTAAGGAGGCTTGAGGGTCATTTGGAAAACATACCAAGAGTTGATCAGGCATATCGAATTGCTGAGCGAGAGAGCATCACAATGATTTCGTGATGATCACGCACAAAGGGCATAGATAGTTTTGGCTGGAGAATCTTCTCTGTAGCCAAGAATATGCAACAGAGATGTAGAGAAAGACGCAGAGGAGGCAACACAGTGCCCAGTGAGAGTGACGCAAATCCAGGAAGGGCTTACGTAGAGCAGCGCATTGCCTTCCAAGCAGAAGTCCAAAATTTTATTGGGAGTTTGACGTTCTAAGTCGAGAGGGCTGAAGTCGAAGCTTCTGACAGAAAATCGATCCAATAGAGAGGTGACGCAGTGCCTCAAAGGCAGTGATGTAGGCCCACGCAGTGATTGTGTAGGGGTAGCGCAAAGGTAGTTAGGGACTTGTTGGTTCAGCTGCCAGATCAACCGGGAATTACAGTGTAGAGTGAACCTGTAAGGTAATCCCACTAATTTCTTTTGCCAAGTGATATTCTCTATACTGGATTTCCAGCAAGGCATCTAGAGTTTGTATTTAGGAATAAATTCTTCTTAATACTAGAAACCCTCAGATCTGCTGCAACGGTTTTCCCACATTGGATTTTTCAGGGACATTTGTCCAAAAATAACGATGTCATTGTGTTGTATTTTCTTTCTTGCTCAGTTTCTTGTTTCCGTATATTAAATTAAGTGAAGGTTGCAATGTATGTATTTCGATATTTTCCATAGGAAACCGCAAGTAATTTGTTTAAGGGAATCTAATAAATAGGAGAAATATCATTAGTTGCTGCAGTAGGGATTCCAGTTTAGGAATTTTCACACAATGTGATCCCTCACTCCGTCAAGGATCAACTACTTGGCTTTCGCCATCTCATCCTTATACTTCTTGAGCAAATCTGCATTGGCAGGTTCAACTACCACACTATCGACATAGGTTTTGAGATCATGGTCATCTAGAAGGTAGGAGATCCTAGCCTTCCAGATCAAATAGTTGGATGCTCCGTCCAATCTATCTCGATCTCTCAACCCATTAGCTGCCATGTCTTTCAACAAAAGTCAAACTGCTCCCTCTCTCCTTCGCGTTGCTGTTACGCTGGCCTATGCACTCCCTGTTGGAGTTAGTAGGTATGCTGCTTGCTACTACTGCTCAACAACTAAGAAACAAAATTCCTTGGCTCTGAATTCACTGAGGAAGAAATTCCCTCAAAAGGTGTCCTCTTCCTTCTTCTATCACTTTTCTGACCCTGCAAATGCTGCAGAAAACTGCGTCGCACCTGAGGACTACTCTGCGCTGAATCTGCTGATGCACTGCTCCCTCTGCCACTGACAAATCACGAACTAGTATTCTTACCTCTTTGTCAACTCACTCAGACAAAGATTTTCCTCGAGAATCTTGCCCTCGTGGCCTGGACTGAGAAATCCCTCAGTGGATTCGATCTACTACCTATGTAACACTTCGATCTCCCTCCTTCTCTTCAACGCTGGGTTCTTGCTGTCTACTCTCTTGCTTCACTTGTCCTTTGATACCATGTGAAAATTTGGAGACCCAAATCCCTATTGTAGCAAATTGATATTACTTCTCCTACTTATTAATTCGTGCAAGTTATTCACTGTGTTACACTTTAAATATCGAAGTAAATACAACTGTAGCCTTCACTAATTAAATTATATGCAAAAATAAGAACTGAGCAAGAAGAAATAACACACACAAAAGTGACATGGTTGTTTTTGGACAAATGTCCTCAGAAAAACCCGATATGGGAAAACTGGTGCAACAACTAAGGGTTTGTATTTTTATGCAGTAGTTTTTGAATACAATCTTTGGATGTCTTACTAGCTATCCAATACAAAGAATCTGACTGGTAGAGAAATTAGTGAGAAAACCTATCACTATCACTGGCGAACTGACATTGATCCAAGCCGTAGATGGCTGGCTCCACGTTGGCTGTACGCAGTCTTTGCATTAGCCTATGTAGATCTACGTTAGCCTCTCTGGGGCCTGCGTCACCTCTTTCACGAATCTTCTGTTGTTTGGAACTTCGTTCCTCAGGCCCTCTGATCTCACACCCCAACTTCTGGCTTTGGAACTTGACTTCCCAGCCGAATCTCGGACTCCCTTTGAAGCTCTGCGTGGCACTGCGCTGCCTCTTCTAGATCTCACTCTACCTTCTTTGCAATGTATCCCTGGAACAGGAAACTCTTGAATCGGAAAACTATCCTTGCCCCTCACTGCAAGAAACCTCCTCGATGAGCTCTCTGGCAACTGCTGCCTGCGCTTTTGAGAAAATCGATCTTTGATCTCTCATTCGATGTGTCTTCCAAATGCCCATCAAGCCTCTTCTTATAATCCTTTCGTTGATCAATCAACGACTCGGATTAAATTCTAATCAATGGCTCAGATCATATTGACTCGATCTCTGTCTTCTTTTAGAAGATGCAAACCCAATTTTATTAATACCCTTTAATTATTTTAATTTCCTAATTTTAGATTTAGGCATCCATTAAGAATAATTAATTATTTTAATAAAACTGTCTTCGGGTGGAATTTCCCAAAACGATTTCTGGGTATTCTGGAATACATGTGTCCTACCCTCCCTGCAAATTTTGAGGCTTAGAACACATCCAATGCTACCATAAATCAACAAAGGTTGGGATGCCAAGGGGAAATCTGCAAGCTCCCTCAAGCCGAAAGATTTATTTTTATTATTTAGATAGGAAGGCCTCTTATAGGGAAATGAGGGACTTTGAGGCTTGAGGAGAGTTTACAACAAGCTCAAGGGAGAAAACTATCCTTCCTCAAGATAGAATACAAAATATAAAGAACGAGAAACTACAATTTTATTGCAAAGTTACAACTCAAGAGTGCCTCAAAGAGGCAACTCGCATTCCCCAAAGAGATCAAACTTGATGGCTCAACTTATCCAACTTTTAGAGGAATCCTTGCACAATGGAAGGGAGTAACGGTGCGGTTTTGAGCACAAGCTTTGGTAGGTGAAAAAGCTGAATTGATCAGTTCTTTAGTCCTTCAATCCTCCACCTACAAGTCCCTTCAAATGATGCCTCAAACCACGTCCTCAAGCCTCCATTAGGACTGTGCAAGCATAAAATGTAAGAGAATTAGGTCAAGAGATGAATATAAGTCAAAATAAGAGAATGTACAACTTGAGTACAACTTGCAAGAGACAAAAGGGGAACTCGCATTCCTCCCTTGCGCAAGCAAGAAGGACTAAGTCTTTCAACAAGCCCTCAGAGCTGGATAAAATCAATGATAGTGCATGAAATGTGACAAGTAGATTTGAATTTTGAAATAATAGAGGCTAGGGTGAGAAACCCCCTTTCAATTTCTCTTGATGAGCCTTTGAGAGCAAAATGGCTTGATATGAGTTCTTACAACTTTTGCCTTGAGAGTGAGTTCTTTAAACCAAGAAACTTACCCCAAGCTCAAGCTTCTTGAATCTTTCCAACACATAAAATAACTTCTACACACTTAAAGGAAATGTTAGCATCACAAGGGACTAGATTGAGCAATGAGAGAATATGCTAGATGTTCAACCGAGAACATTCTAGTGATCTTCAATCTAGAGAATCTCTCTAGTCCAATAATCAATGCAAGATAACTTACACAAATTAATACACAAATATGGAAAATGAGCTAGCAAATTCGAATTTAGGAAATGTAGAACATGAATAACATAAATGGAATAATATTACCGCAAAAGAAGAAGAACAACGTCACATCAAGAGTAAACCCCCAAAGTCTTTGCTTTATTGATCATATGAAAGTAGTGAGTACAAATTTTGCCAAGGCTTTGCTAGCCCAATAGCTCGTCTAAGAATTATGAAATGAGGAGGCCAAGGCTCATTTAAATAGAAATACTGGAGAAAATCCCAATGTGAAAACCAATTGAGAAGTGGAGAAGGAGGAAATCTCAATGCCATGCCAAATTTGATGATGAGAGCGTTGTTGGAAAATCAAAAAGATAGAAAGATTTTTTTATTTTGATAATTACTTGTGATTTCTTAGCAATCTTATTAACTTCTTTATGTCTTCTTTTACTTTCTTATCATCAAGCAACTACCAAAACATAAATGCATGAACAACAAGGACACAGGACATACGCTCTCAACCAGGGCAAAACCCCTCTCCTAGGGGAAAACCCAAAAAATCTTTTTTCTTCCTTTAAAACTGATGCAGGAGCATCTAGACCCAGCCAGCAATGTGGAGATTTGTCCACATGTGGTTAAATCCAGTGAAATTTATTTACTGTTGGTCAAAAACAATTCACTGAGGAGGTTGGATTCCTCAAATAAGTTTGTTATTGTAATAAGTGAGAATTGTCCTATTTTAGGTTGGTGATAAGATTGTTTGCATAGGTGTGTTCAGAATTCAGGAAATAGCAGATTTCTGCTACTATTCCTAAAAACAGAAAGATTGCGTTAATGGAAGATGTGATAAGAGCGAGAGAATAATGGAGAGGTTTTTTTTAGAAGAATCTGTTAGAGATAGCGAGAGTTTTTATGAGGAGAGCGACAGTGTTAATAGGAGTGAGAGAATTAGTTAGGATAGGCGTGAGTTTTTGGTTTTAGAGCGAAAGCTCAAATGGCTGTGTGGATTTTTTTTATGGAGCAAGAGCTCAGAAAACATGTAAATCTGCGTATGTTGAATTCAGTTCTAGCTTATTTGTGTTTAGTGAATTCTGAGGTATGATCCTATGCATGTATTAAATAGCTGATTTTAACTGCATCCAATGCCTGGTTGATAGGAATGTTCCTGTCACTTCACTGTTTAAGGTTTCCTTCTTACTGAATTGACTTCGACCAATTTAAGGATTACTTTATTTGATTTGAGTGCGCCGGTATATGGATGCTGCAATATTGGGCGGAAAATCCGTCACTGTAGTCTGATAAGTCCAAACTGTGGATTGGGCAGAATTCGGGACGGAACTGTGTGTGATAGGCGTATGTTTACATGGAATGCCGGTGGCGGGGTTAGACCTGCGTTTTTTATTTTGCTCTTGTTTATTAAGACAGTATGTAAACTAAGGACCTGCGTGGTCACATTAGATATGGACGGAGGTATTGTGATTGTTTTTGGTTGTTTTTTTTGTAACCTTTGATGCGTGAGTCAACGCTGTGAGATACTGTGTAAGGTAACGCTTTGTATGGGTGGATACGATGTACAAATGCGTTGTATTTCTTTGGTAATGATAATAACATTCACACAGTGGGAACCAAAACTGCTTTCAAAACCAACAGTGGATTAGATTGGTGTTTTCTTAGTTTCAAATCTTTGATTACACAAGGCATTTTGAATGGTGGCTCAGTTTATGTGCGTTGACAAAATTCCTGTTAAGGGATAATCGGTTTCAAGTTAAGTGGGCATATATACCCAACGATTCCTCCTTGAAGCGTTGCGCCCTACCAAAGGTAGATTGCGGAGGAGCGTATGGTGAAAGGCATGGAAAAATGGAATGTTACAAATTGATTCTGAGATTGAATCGGATCGGAGCGGATCGGAGCGGTTATTGGTTGTTAATTATGGCTTGGAAAGGCAGTTCGATTTGGAACAGAGGTGTTTGAAGTCCACTTAAGTTAATATTAATTTGTGAAATCTTTACCGATCCTTGAATAAAGGGATTGAATCGAAAGCTCGATTCGAATCAATGTTAGAATCAAATTTCATGCAATTAAGTGGCTCCAGCGCGGCAAACATTGGAGTTATGAATCCGGCGGATCCAACCCATATATGTTCTGAAGCGGTATTGGCGTAATTGCTGTTTATATGCTCGATTACAAGGCGTATCGGTGACATTTAAAGTTCCAGTTGCTTATAAATATATAACCTCGGTTGTGAGGAGGCGTGGTAATCGTTGGGTATAGAACTATATGCGGCCAGAGAAGGTGTAACGCTATATGATATAGCGTATGTATGTACATCCATTTTGCATTGAATCCGCCAAGCGTAGGATTTATAAACCACTGTATTGTTCATGCTGTATTCTAGTTATATTTATGCGTATAGCTATTTTTTTTTGGTTCTTAATGTACCACCGATTTCTGGTCAAAGGAAATTATTTTAAATCCAACGCAGCGTAATAAAGTTCTGGCGCAACGGAAGTCGTGGTTTGAGCATTGTCAAACAGAGGAACAACGATCTATCAAAGGCACATAATCGGCCTGTTGAAAAGCTCTGTGTATTAAATAAGTATGGTTTTCTTAACATTATGTGTTAACCAAGCAGGGTTATGGTTGTCGGAATGATCCTGGTAGAAGCGGCCTGGTAGGAACGGACTGGGCAGCATCAAAAACCAAATGAAAAGAGACAACCAAGACTCTTGACAAGACAAAGACTTCCTCCAATCCACCAAGTGAGCCTCCCAAGTGAGTCCTTCCAATCAACGTCTTCAATATTTCATCAATACTACATCAATACTACATCAACCAAAATTTGGCCCTACTGCATTAGAATTACAGCCTTACTGTAGAACTGCAAT
The DNA here is from genome assembly GCA_000404065.3 of Pinus taeda. Classification (NCBI taxonomy): domain Eukaryota; kingdom Viridiplantae; phylum Streptophyta; class Pinopsida; order Pinales; family Pinaceae; genus Pinus; species Pinus taeda. Next base: position 83,271 of record APFE031716483.1, read on the forward strand.
TTCGGCCTCTTCCCGCAACCTGGAATCTCACACGTGTGAGGGAAAAGATGAGAAAAATGAGCTTTACTTCTTTGCTGGTGTTCCTCTTTTCTTTGCTAGGGTTTTTCCTTTTTCTTTAAGTCTCTTCCTTGCCTTCGTCCTTCCTTTAATTGCAGATTGAATTCTTGTTTGGTGAGTGAGCAAATGAGGTTGAGTTCTTTCTTATATATAGTGGTTGGGTCATCCCTTTATAGGCTGACTTGACTGTACTTGTGGCCGACTTGGTGGAGGAGAGACAAGTGACACTTTTTACATGAAAAATACTTTTCTTCTTTGATACAATGAGCCCAAGAAGGGTCTACTACACAATGATAAGGACAATTACTCATGAAACAATCACTAGAAGCACTCAGTGGGTGGTTTGACCTAGAAGCAAAATAAATAAAGCATGAAACCCATGCGTATAAATACCAATAAATTTTATTTTTCTTTCATTTGAAAAATACATAAGAATTACATAGGACAGCAACTATGAAGACCGATACTAGTTACATTTCTCAACACCCCCTCTTAACTAGGGAGGTATTCATTGTTGATTTTTCGTAGCATCGAATGTGCTCTAAGTCTCAAAATTTGTAGGGAGGCTTAGACACATGCATTCTCCAATACTCAGAAATTGTTTTGGGAAATTCCTGCCGGAGATAGTTTTATAATTTATTAAAATAATTAATTATTTTAAACGGGTCCGGTTGTCGCACAGAGTGTCTAGGCAGCGCGACAACACTTAGACCGGGGGCTGTCACTCTAATCCCCAATCTCTCCATTTAAGCTGTCTCCCTAGGCTAAGGGGGCTAGACCCTATGGGATAAAGGAAAACCAACTGGGAAGCAGCTGGCTTGGGAGACACAGCAGGGGGAAACAAACACTTGATCGATTTTAGAAATTGATTAGATCTTTAAATGCTTAAGACTAGTGCCTTACGGAGTTAATGAAAACCAAGTAATTAATTAGCTGTTGCTGCTTATGAAGTAATTTAACGATTGCTTGAAAATATTCACAAAATATCCAAAATGTAACGAGCATTATATAATCCAAGCAATGATTAATTTCACGAGATGCAAGATATTCAAAAGATGCACAAAGCTTTAGCAATTAAACTTCAAAAGATCAAATGCTTTAAATAACCATAAAATTTAAATGCTAACCAGTTACCACTTTCATATAGCTAATCTTTAGATAAAATTTAAGCGCATATGACTATATAAAAATGACAAACATTAATTCCACAACAGAAAAAAGACATCAAAAGGAATTGCCAATTTTTAATTAGTCTTTTTTCAAATTTTTTTAATTTTTAAATATAAACTTTTTTTGTTTTTATTTATATCAAAATAAACAAAAGTATCTAAATCTAAACGAAATAAAAATGAAATTTAAAATAAAACACTAAATATATACAAATGAAATGAAATTTAAAACTAAAAGAAAATTTATGAAAATCTAAATGAAATCAAAATATTAACAAAAAAATTTAAATTCTAAACTATATAAAATCAAATCTAAATTTAATTAAAAAATTTAAATGATATGAAACTTTTAAAAAATTCTGAAGTTCTAAACTATAAGAAAGATAAAATCAATTCTAATAAAAATTAAAATGAAAACTAAATGCATAACCCTAACCTAAACTAACACAAAAGAAATAAAAATGAGCATATTGAGGAAGAAATCGATTTCCCTTGCGGGTTGGAAAGCTTTTGATGCAGGGAACCACAGGTTTGCCTTGCAGGTTGGAGTGACCGCGCACAGAGGGATGTTCGACGACAGAGGGTAAGCAACAGCGAGGAATGAAGAGAGTTGCGGATGGGAATGCGTGAGAAATGGCAGCAGCGTGAAGAGGCTGAGGGTTTGTTAGTAGGTTTACGGGCAAGCTGAAATGGACGCAAGGGACAACAAATGCGCGTGAGGGATGGAGAGAGTAGCTTGCAGACAGGGAGAAAGGGAATATTGGGGAGTTACACAGGCAAGTTTTTCTTTGCAGGTTGACGACAGCGTGTGGAGAGGTGAATACGCAAGTCTGAATTTCGAACGTGCTTGCGTGTGCAGGTTGAAGGATCGAATGGCAACGGAAATGGTAGCAGATGGGCAGAAAAAGCACGTAGAGGCAGCGTAGGGAGCTTGGAGAGGACGCAGCGTGGCTGAGATGAGCAACAGAAAGTGGAGCAGCGATGAAGCAATCTGCGTGAAGAATGGCAACAGTTCTGAGGGCTGAAATGGCAGAGGGAGGACACAGGTTATGGAGGCTGCGGGGAATTTCAAGGGGGTAGCAGCAAAGCCTATGGCCCTTTAAAATTTTGATTTTTTTTTGCGGCAATGAAACCCCACTAGGCATCCAATAAATCTAAAAAAAAATTACCAGAACCTAAAAATATTTTCCAGAAAACTTGAAATTTTTTGAATCAGCTCTACTTCAGATTTCTTGAAACCCTCATTAAAAAATTTCAGATCTGAAATGAATGATTTTAAAACCCTTGGACTACAAGATGCTGACTAATATTCCTAAAAAGCAATTTTTATGATCCCGAACGATTAAATGGCTTGGAAAACCTCAAATTTCTTCATAAATCTGTTCTAGAAAACCCCTGCTAGAGTTGACTCTGAGGCCAGACCTTACCCTCCAGGGCCTAGATCTGGCTTCAAACAAAAATATCGTCTTCAGCTCTGCAACCTGCAATGACAAAACGAACAAAACACCCAGAAATAATATATGCAGGAAACAAAACTAAAAAGCATAACTAAATAATTACAATATTCACAGGCTAAAGGCTCTAAGTAGCCAGATCTATCATTACGCCACACATATTTTTTTTTAAATTTTAAAATTAAGACGAGGTGCTTCCGAAAACCCTTCATGCATCCCCAATAGAAATTCTAATGATAAGCCCAGATCAAAACTAGCTGGGCTCTTCAGAAAATGCAATCTAGGAGTTCACTGTTTCAACCGAGAACTTCGCCGAACTCAAAATCAAGGATTTCCTGCACAACTTAATTCAATCATTAACAAAGAGGGAGAAAACGATACTAAAATCTAGATGTAATGGAGATACTTGCCATCATATTCAGAAATTTAACTACCATTCAAACCCTAGTGACTAAACAAGATACTTGTGTTTAAAATCACTCTTCATACAGCTATTATCAATGGTTGAAATTAAAATCATGCGCAGAAATAAAACATCTTACAACATTTCCGGAAGAGTAGCACCAGCAAGATTTCAACCCCAAAGTCTTTTTTTATTGCATATAAAAAATGACTACAAGAGAGCTTTCTTTAGCACAAGACTCACAGATCGAATCATCTCACATGACCCCTAATACCCCATTTAAAGGAAAATTTCCCGACGACTAGTTTGAGTGATCCATGTCAAAGTGATCTCGACCGTCGATGAAGATCAAAATCTCTTTTTAATCTCATCCATCGAAATTTTAAATGCATTTTAATATATTAAAAATTAAAATTTTGCATTTATTTTCTCAAAACTTTGACTTATTATTATTTTATTTTTTTTTAAGATTTTATTATTTTATTATTTTTATTGGACCTTCGAACTTAGCCTTTGGAAAAATCGCTTAGGACCTAGGACTTATGAGGGGATAAAACATTTTCTAACCCTCAAGACACTTTACATCATGATTTTTTTACATTTTTACATTTCAAGGGGGGAAAACCCATTTGACATAGACCCTCATAGACCACCCAGTTCTGCGACACAAATATAATCTAAGAGATCAAGCAATTTGTAATAACCTAACCAAATAGTTAGGATTATTTCCAAATTATTTTTACATAGACTCGACCTAGCACACTAGGATTCCCCTAAGATTCTAATGACAAAATCCATTCCATCTTTGGGGTTAGGCTGAAGGAAAACTCTGTCGATCATGGATCGATGAGACAAAAAACCTTCCGGAACATAGATGATCACTAGAAGATTAGGTTTACCTAGGCAAATACATACATGACACAAATCTGCTAAGATTATTTACAATTTACACATGCAGACTGGGTTTACAACATAACATGATCGGGCTGATGATGGCAATCGAATGGCATGGACATATTGATCAAGCGCTATCCCTTTTGTGAAAAAGGGGGTGTACTACTATGGGTGGTTGACATGTAGTGGTCAACATCTAGCTCTACTTGGGGACACACTGCTACATTGTAGAAATGTGAGAATCCAGAATCTGCATCCACGCAACACAACAAAAAATAAGTAGCGTCCATCCAAAAAAATCATCATATAACATTAAGCACAAAAGATATAAACTATTCATTTATTAACTATCTAGTAACATGAAAAGTAAATCTAATCCTAAAACAGAAATGAAAATGTTGAAAAAACAAGGAGTAGGGTTAGAAATCTAGAGGATGCCCCATGGCATCTGATGCGTTCAATATAGTGTATATCGAGCATTTGCCTACTTTTAGGCAAATCTGTTGGCTGCCTCTCGGATGTGCCATGTCCAATTCTGCATACGATAAGACTTTTTCCTATCCGAAAATCAAGTTGCTTGTGGCCATCAGATGCATCAAATCTTTTTCTCATTCTCTTTCTCTTGCGCTTTTTCTTCGTGGCAAGCTGTATCACTGATGATGTGGAACATTCTGCTTCGAAACTCTCAGATGAAGTATGTAAGGTATGCAGGACACGTCTTTCTTCATTCTGCATCTTCTCTATCAAGGATGATGTATCAGTCGCACAGGTATCATGAGTTATAACTTGACCCTTTTTTATTTCTTCTTCAATCATGTCATTCTTAGTTAAATCTTTGTTAATGGAGTTAGCCTCTTTCTCGGGATATTCACAACAAGACGGGACCTGTAATTTCCTCTCTTCTAGCCTTTTATGTAATGAACCCATTTCTTTGGCATGTCTTACTATAACTTCGCTTGATTGAATTCAGTTTTCACGAATCTTTCTTGCAGAGTGACATGATTAGCTTGCATAGCCTTTATTTGATTCTGAATAATGGACATCTGATTAGAATGATTAACTTCCATTATTTTTAATCTGTTTTTGATGATATGTATTCCATCTGTACTTATGACATGTGGTACCTGCTTTTCTTCTATGGCCAATAATCTATTCTGAAGAGGTATTTGACTAGCTTGCATATCTTTTATTACTTTGTCGTCCTTTGCCTTTATGGTCATCAAGCAATGTTGTATAGAGTTTATCTCTTTCTTATGATTTGCTTGCAGGGTAGCAACTGATTATTATAATCGATTCTCATGATGGTCATTTCATCATCCATAGTTGACAACTTGCTTTGCATAAAATTAATTTCCCTGTCATGATTAGCTTTCATGGTCTCAATTTCCTTAGCATGCTGACTTTGCATGTCGGTTACGTGATCGGAGTGTTTAATTTTCATGATTTCCATCTCCTTATCACGTTTTTCCAGGTGTGTGCATAAAGTTCTCATATCATTGGCATAATCAGTTACAAATTTTTCTTGATTGATCTCCATATTTTTTACCAGCCACATTAGTTCTTCTATAATTTGCTTCTGATTTTCCCTTTCATTGTCGACATTGATTTTACAATTTGTCCTTGCGTTTCCACTTTCATGGATTTGATTTGCAATGGTATAGGTGGATGGCACATTCTGATATGAAGAATTGTCTTGAAATCTTTCATCGACAACTGGTCCCTTCATAAGATTACTTTCATTATGTTGCACAATTTTAGGGGCACAAGGCGAGCTATCTTGATAACCATATCTTTCTTTAAAAGCACTGACAATGTCTTGTAAAGAAGTGAAAGAGTCTTCGGGACAATTATTAAACCAATTCAAAGCATCACCCTCTAAAGAAAAGACAAATAGACGCATTTTGACATCTTCATGATCATACTGAGGAGTTCTACAATATATGAACATTATACGAGTAAAACTCCATAAATGCTTTCTAACAACGACTAAATCACCACCTGAGAACAAAGACAATCTATGAATGGCCACTTCCAGAATATCATGGAGAACATCAGTAAAATGACATGGGGCAAAAGAATAATCCATGATGAATAATGAGGGACCAAAAAGGATGATAGAGAGAGACCTTTGCTCAAGAAAATCAAGAGATGAAAGAAGTGGAGTCGCCACTTGAACATGAATCTAACTCTAGGATCCAAAAGGCAACAAATAGCCAGATATAAGGGAGGCTTCTTGTATGGGAAAAATAAATGAAAAGAAATGGAGTTGCCACCCAAACAAGAAACGAACTGAGAAGTCTAGGTGCTAAAGGTACAATTAAACGATATGATGAAAGATAGGGCGATGAAAAGATCAAATGACGCCAAAAAATGTTGACCGTTTGACAGGCTAATGAATGGCGGAAAAGATGAGACGATGCCAAAAAATGTTGACTTTGCTGGCTCAAATGAATGATGTCAAATGAGAAGATGAATGAGGAAATGTCGTTGAAACGCCGAGAATAAAATGTCCTAGACAACGACGCCAAAAAATGTTGTTGCCGATACAAATGATAAAGATGATATGAGGAGAATGAATGTCATTGAAATGCCAGGGACAAAAAAACTCTCCTCGGCAACAGCACCAAAAAATGTTGTCGCACAGAGTGTCTATGTAGCGCGACAACGCTCAGACTGGGGGCTGTCACCTTGATCCCGATTTCTCCATTTAAGCTGTCTCCCTAGGCTAAGGGGGGTAGAACCTATGGGATAAAGGAAAACCAACTAGGAAGCAGCTGGCTTGGGAGACATAGTAGGGGGAAACAAACACTTGATCGATTTTAGAAATTGATTAGATCTTTAAATGCTTAAGACCGATGCCTTATGGAGTTAATGAAACCCAAGTAATTAATTAGCTGCAACTTATTATGAAGTAATTTAATGATTGCTTGAAAATATTTACAAAATATCCAACATGAAATGAGCATTATATAATCCAAGTAATGATTAATTTCACGAGATGCAAGATATTCAAAAGATGCACAAAGCTTCAACAATTAAACTTCAAAAGATCAAATGCTTTAAATAACCATAAAATTTAAATGCTAACCAGTTACCACTTTCATATAGCTAATCTTTAGATAAAATTTAAGTGCATATGACTATATAAAAATGACAAACATTAATCCCACAATAGAAAAAAGACATCAAAAGGAATTGCCAATTTTTAATTAGTCTTTTTCCAAAAAAAATTTAATTTTTAAATATAATTTTTTTTTGTTTTTTATTTATTTCAAAATAAACAAAAGCATCTAAATCTAAACGAAATAAAAATGAAATTTAAAATAAACACTAAATATATACAAATGAAATGAAATTTAAAACTAAAAGAAATTTTATTAAAATCTAAATGAAATCGAAATATTAACAAAAAAATTTAAATTCTAAACTATATAAAGCAAATCTAAATCTAATTAAAAAATTTAAATGAAATGGAACTTTAAAAAATTCTAAAGTTCTAAACTATAAGAAAGATAAAATCAATTTTAATAAAAATTAAAATGAAAACTAAATGCATAACCCTAACCAAAACTAACACATAAAAGAAGCGTATTGAGGAGGAAATCGATTTCCCTTGCAGGTTGGAAAGCATTTGATGCAGGGAACCACAGGTTTGCCTTGCAGGTTGGAGTGATTGCGCATGGAGGGATGTTCGACGGCAGAGGGTAAGAAATAGCGAGGAATGAAGAGAGCTGTGGATGGGAATGCGTGAGAAATGGCAGCAGCGTGAAGAGGCTGAGGGTTTGTTAGCAGGTTTATGAGCAAGCTGAAATGGACTCAAGGGACAACAAATGCATGTGAGGGATGGAGAGAGTAGCTCGCAAATAGGGAGAAAGGGAATGTTGGGGAGTTACACAGGCAGGTTTAGCTTTGTAGGTTGACGGCAGCATGTGGAGAGGTGAATACGCAGGTCTGGAGTTCGAAGGTGCTTGCGTGTGCAGGTTGAAGGATCGAATGACAGCTGAAATGGTAGCGGATGGGCAGAAAAAGCATGCAGAGGTAGTGTGGGGAGCTCGGAGAGGATGCAGCGTGGCTGAGATGAGCAACAGAAAATGGAGCAGCGATGAAGCAATCCGTGTGAAGAATGGCATCATTTCTGAGGGCTGAAACGACAGAGGGAGGACATAGCTTATGGAGGCTGCGAGGAGTTTCAAGGGGGTAGCAGAAAAGCCTGTGGCCCTTTAAAATTTCGAAAATTTTCTGCGACAATGAAACCCCACTAGGCATCCAATAAATCTAAAAAAAGTTTACTAGAACCTAAAACTATTTTCTAGAAAACTTGAAAATTTTTGAATCAACTCTGCTTCAAATTTCTTGAAACCCTCATTAAAAAAAAAATTCAGATCTTAAAACCCTTGGATTGCAAGATGTTGGGTAATATCCCTAGAAAGCAATTTTTATGAACCCCAACGATCAAATGGCTTGGAAAATCTCGAATTTATTCATAAACCTGTTCTAGAAAACCCCTGCTAGAGCTGACTCTCAGGCCAGATCTTACCCTCCAGGGCCTAGATCTGGCTTCAAACAAAAATATCCTCTTCAGCTCTGCAACTTGCAATGACAAAACAAACAAAACACCCTGAAATAATATATGCAAGAAACAAAAGTAAAAAAAACCTAACTAAATAATTACAATATTCACAAGGCTAAAGGCTCTAAGCAGCCAGATTTGTCATTATGCCACACATATATATATATATATATATATATATATATATATATATATATATATATATATATATATATATATATATATATATATTTTTAATTTTTAAATTAAGATGAGGTGCTTCAAAAAACCCTTCATGCATCTGCAACAGAAATTCTAATGATAAGCCTGGGATCAAAACCAGTTGGGCTCTTCAGAGAATGCAATCTGGGATTTGGCTGATTCAGCTGAGAACTTCCCCGAATGCCTGGTAAACTCAAAATCAAGGATTTCTTGCACAATTTAATTCAACTATTAACAAAGAGGGAGAAAACGATACTAAAATCCAGATCTAATGGAGATACCTGCCATCATATTCAGAAATTTAACTACCATTCAAACCCTAGCGACTAAACAAGATACCTGTGTTTAAAATCACTCTTCATAAAGCTATTATCAATGGCTGAAATTAAAATCATGCATAGCAATAAAACATCTTACAACATTTCTGGAAGAGTAACACCAACAAGATTTCAAACCCAAAGTCTTTCTTTATTGCACATAAAAAATGACTAGAAGAGAGCTTTCTTTAACACAAGACTCACAGATCGAATCATCTCAAATGACCCCTGACACCCTATTTAAAGGAAAATTTCCCAACGGCTAGTCCGAGTGATCCATGTCAAAGTGATCTCGACTGTTGATGAGGATCAAAATCTCTTTTTAATCTCATCCATCAAAATTTTAAATGCATTTTAATATATTAAAAATTAAAATTTTGCATTTATTTCCTCAAAACTTTGACTTATTATTATTTTATTTTATTTTAGATTGTTATTTATATTTTTATTTTTTTATTGGACCCGATGAACTTAGCCTTGGAAAAATCATCTAGGACCTAGGACTTATGAGGGATAAAATGTTTTCTAACCCTCAAGACACTTTACAGCATGATTTTTTTTACTTTTGCATCTCAAGGGGGGAAAACCCATTTGACATAGAACCTCATAGACCGCCCAGTTCTGCGACACAAATATAATCTAGCAGAACAAGCAATTTGTAATAACCTGACCAAATAGTTAGGATTATTTCCAAATTACTTTTACATTGACTCGACTTAGCGCACTGGGATTCTTCTAAGATTCTAATGACAAAATCCATTCCGGCTTTGCGGTTAAGCTGAAGGAAAACTCTGCCGATCATGGATCGGTGAAACAAAAAACCTTTTGGAACGTAGATCATCACTAGAAGATTGGGTTTACCTAGGCAAATACATACATGACACAGATCTGCTAAGATTATTTACAATTTACACATGCACGCTGGGTTTACAACATAACATGATCGGGTTGATGATGACAGTTGAATGGCACAGACATATCGATCAAGCACTATCCCTTTTGCGAAAAAAGGGGTGTACTGCTATGGGTAGTTGACACATAGTAGTCAACAAGTCCCTAAGTCTAAACTTAGGAAATTAAAATAATTAGTGGGTATTAATTTAAACTGTGGGTGAAACTTCTAAAAGAAGGCGGAGATCAAGTCAATATGAGCCTAGCCATTGATTAGGATGTAATCTGGGCTGTTGATTGATCAGCGAGAGGATCTAATTTGGGCTGTTGATTGGGCACTTGGAGAAGACATCGAGTGAAGATCAGAAGATCAATTTCTGAAGTAGAGCAGCTATCAGAGAGAATTTCAAAGTGATCTTTTGTAGTGAGGGGCAGAGATAATATCCAAAAGAGGGAAATTCCCTGGATAGGAGAGTACAAGGCAGAGAGGGCAGATCGAATTCTTGCTGAGGAAATCTGTTTTCAAAAGCCAGGAGCCGGGGTTTGAGACCGGGAGGCTGGAAATCGAAGTTTCAGGGCAGCAGAGGATCCAGGGGTAGTGCAATGCAATCCCCAACAGAGGTGACACAAAGACTGTGTAGGGTTGACACAGAGTTGCGTAGAGGCTGATGCAGAGCTTCCTTCCAACGAGATCAGGGTCAGATTCTTCCAGTGACAGTGTGAGATCATCTCACTATTTGTTTTGTCCAGTTTCTCTCTGTATCGGCAAACCAGTTGGGCTTCCAACAAATTGTACTCAGATTTACTACTGCATAATAATAAAACCCTCAGAATTGCTGCACCGGATTTCCCGCATTGAGTTTTTCCGGGGACATTTGTCCAAAAATAATGGTGTCATTGTGTTGTATCTATTTCCTGTTTAGTTTCATGTTTCCGTTGATAAATTTAATAGTGTACATTGTAGTGTATTAGTTTTGATATTTACTGTAGGAAACAGTAAGTAACTTGAATTAGAAATTAATAAGTAGGATAAAGTTAATCAATTGCCGCAATAGGAATTTGGGCATCCAAATTTTCACATTGTATCAGAGCTGTAGGTGAGACAAGAGAACAGAGCCAGAAGAGCCCAGTGCTGAAGTGAAGGAGGGTTGAAATGTTGCATAGGTAGCAAATCAAATCTCGAGAGGGATTGCACAGTCCAGACTGGAGGGCAAAGATTTTCGAGGTAGGTCTCTCTCTGGGTGAGTTGACAAAGAGGTAAGACTTCCAGGTCAAAGTTTTCCAGTGTCAGAGCAACACAACAACTTTAGTGAAGAGGGGTTTTTCTAGTGGGACGCAGTTTTCTGCAAGCAGTTGTTGGGCAAAAAGATGTCAAAGGGAAAAGATAGACACGGTTGAGGGAATTTCTTCCTTAGAGAATTCCTAGCCAAGGAATTCAAATTCTCATCAACTGAGCAACAACAAGGGGTAGCAGATTTGTTGACTCCAGCAGGGAGTGCATAGTCTAGCCCAACAACAATGCAGAGGAGAGAGGAAGCTATTCAACTTTCTATTTGGCAGAGATGGTAGCCAATGGACTGAGAGATAAAGACAGGTTGGATGGGGCATCCAACTATGTGATCTGGAAGGCAAGGATGTCGTGCCTTCTGGATGAGCATTTTCTCAAAGTCTATGTCGATAGTGTGGTGGTTGAGCCCGTAGATCCAAATCCGCTCAAGAAGTACAAGGGAGATATGGTGAAGACAAAGAGAATGATCCTAGATGGGGTGAAGGATCATGTAGTATGCCACATAGCTGGCAGAGCAACTGCCAAGGAGATATGGGATGCTTTGTCGACACTATATCAGGGATCTTCTGAGAAGTAGAAGATGTACTTGGAGCAGAAAATGAGATCTATACAGATACAGAAGGGGGAACGCATTGATCCGTTACTCACAAAGCTTTAGGAGGCTTGAGATGAGTTAGCAGCTGTGGATTTACACCTCAAGGGTCTGAGATGGTAAGACTGGCCCTAAATTCTATTTTTGAATATTGGCAAGTCTTTGTCTAGAGTATCCTGGACAGGGCGACTTTGCCAAATTGGGATGAGATGTTGGCAGCTCTTAAGCAAGAGGAGCTAATGAGCGACTTGGTCAAGTGTAAACTTTATAGAAGTAGCAGCAATGGGTCAAAGCCCAAGGAGAAGGATGAGAATGCAACCCTTGCATCCAAGGGGCAACAGGGGCAGCGGAAGAAGGACGTTTCGAAGATCAAATGCTTCACGTGTGGTGAAATGGGTCACCACGCAACTAAATGTTCTCTCATGAAGAAGGACAAAGATGAAAAACATGATTTGAAGGTTGCACTTGTGAAGATCGAGGAGTTGTTTGCCATGAAAATTGTATCAATACCTCTCATATTAATACCTTGCTACGGGAGCCCAGATAATGTTGATTTTGGGTAGCATCAGATGTGCTCTAGCCTTGAAAATTGGTGGAGAGGCTAAGGCATGCTTGATCTCCAAGACCCAGAAATTGTTTGGAGAAATTCCACCCATATGAGGAGTTATTAAAATAATTAACATTTTTAATGTGTTCCTAAGTCTAAACTTAGGAAAATAAAAATATTAATGTGTATTAATAAAATATGGGTGAGAAAGTTCTAAGTGACGAGGATCAAGCCAGTTCTAATCTTACCCATTGATTAGGGACTTAATCTCGACCGTTGATTCATCAACAGGAAAAGTATAAGAGGAGGTTTGAGGGTCAATTGGAGACACACCAAGTGATCAAAGAATTTGATTTTTTGGGGTGAGGTTTGCTGTGGAAATCGAGTTAATGATCAAAGTTGCCATGAGGGGCGGTTTAGTAAGGGATTTTCATCCGAGGCTGAAGAATACATAGCAGAGAAGAAGTGCAGTGCCAGGAGAGACAATGTAGGACCCAGAAGGGCTGATGCAGAGGTCGAAGAGCTGATGCAAAGGACGCAGAAGGCTGACGCAGGTGACACAGAAGACGTAGAGGCTAACTCTGGGGAGATTTTGTCGGGCAGACTGGGAGCAGATCAGCAGATTCTAAGCCGAAAGAGAGTGACGCAGTTCTAGAGCTGTGCTTGGAGCAACTTTCGCTGTCCAACACAGGGAACAAATGGAGTCACTGTGGGGTTTGATCATCCGGTTGCTGATTTGCCGGAATATCTATCTCCGGATAGAGGTACTACTGCCAAGGATATTCTTTGTTGGGTGAGCCATTTCTGGCACCGTAGTTGTATTCACAAAATCTGCTTAATAATACAAACCCTCTATATGCTGCACCAGTTTTCCTGAATTGGGTTTTTCCAGGATGATCGTCCAAAAATAACGGTGTCCCTTGCGTTATTGTCTCAATTTATTTCAGTGCATGATTTGTATATTTGTGAAGACTGCAATAGTGTTTACTTTGATATTTATGCAATTAAATCACTTGTTAATGTGAAGAACAAGTAGGAGATTGTAAACCAGTAATTGCAGTAGGGGTTTCTGGTGTGTTAGATTCAGGAATTTTCACATGGTATCAGAGGGATTGCAAATCATAGGCGACTGAAGACACTAGCCGAGAAATTTGAGAATTTGCAGCATAGAAGCAACTGTCCTGAGAGACAACGCTGTTCCAAAGCTAAAGAGGCAAGAGGAGTGACACAATGCAGAGTGTGACACAGATGCTTGCGCAATGCTTGCATCAACATTCTGAGCCGGGAGAGGAAGACGTAGTAGTTAGGAGGAGCCCACGCAGTAGCTGCGTTAACCATCAAGGCCAACGCAGAGGTGGAGGAGGGCAGATTAAGGCTCACGTAAAGCCATGTCATATTTTTGAGCCAAGAAGGATTGACGCAATTCGCTGGGAGGAGAAAATTTAGCCCACACAGAGATTGCGTAGAGCCTAAAGGGCTCAGATTCTTCAAGTTGCTGGGGCTAAGGGAGTTGTGCAGATTTTGATTTGTGGAGCTGGTGGGACACTGTTTCTGTTGGTACAGAACAATGTCTAAGGAGATTGAACCAAGGTAGAGGGAAGCACTACCTCGATAGATTTCTAGCCAAGAAATCTAGATCCGGGTTGCAGAGGCAAAGGAGGATTGGAGATGAGTGCTTCGACAGTTGGTTGGAGGATTTCCGAGAGGGAAATCAAGACTCAAAGGAAGTCTAGAGAAGAGGAGTAGAGATGGCAATGAACGAATTGAGGGATCAGGATAGATTGGACGGGTCTTCAAATTATGTCATCTGGAAGGTCAAGATCCTGGCAATCCTGGATAAACATCACATCGAGGACTATGCCTTGAAAACAGTAGTTGTCCTAGTTAACCCTGATGTAGCTGAGAAGTATGAGGAGGCCCAGGCGAAGGCGAAATGCATGATCCTAGACGAGGTCAAGGATCATGTCATACCACATATTGTTGAGAAGAAAACAACAAAGGAGATGTGGGACACCTTGGCCACCTTATACTAGGGCTCTTCCTTGTCGCGAAAGATTTTATTGGAGAATCAACTGAGGTCATATCTGATGCAGAAAGGAGAGGAGATAGATCCATTCCTTCTTAGGTTGCAAGGGATTGACGACCAACTTACTTCCATGGGGTCTACACTGGATCTAGCGTTCATGGCTAGGATTGCCCTGAATGCAGTGTCCGAGGATTGGGAGACATTTGTCCAAAGCATTTTGGGCAGAGAAACTCTCCCCAGTTGGGAGGAGATGTGGGCAACTCTTCGACAGGAAGAGCTCAGGAGATTGACCAAGGCAGGGAGTAGCGGTAAGGGAGTTCGAATCAAGAAGGAGGAGGAGGATGCAACTCTCGCATCAACGGGACAAGATGGGCTACAGAAGAGGAAGAAGAAATACATCTCCAAGTTCAAATGCTTGAACTGTGGGGAGCTGGGACATTATGCCTCTCAGTGCCCCAAGAAGAAAGGCAAGGGAGAAGCTTCTGACTCAAAGGCTGCTCCAGCAAAGGCGAAGAAGGATGTCGACACTGATGATGATTGTGCCATGAGTGCTCATGTGCCTCTAGAGAAGAGGTGGGGAGACTTGGAGCTGTAGTCGAGAGGACTATAGAAGTGGGGCAAGATCCTTGAGGTGCCCAAACTCTTGGATCACATCCATCTACAGGAGCCCTTAAAGATAGTAGCATGATGACAGGTGTTGGGTGGAGCAAGGTGTGATGGAGCGGCAAGGCAGTGCTAGAGTGGAGAAGTTTGTAGCAATGCAGGGGAGGTTGTAGTAGTGCGGATGCACAAAAGAGGTTGCAACAGTGCAGTGGCAGCAGAGGGAGCACAAGATAGCTTCCAGACTGACCAGGATGTCAGTGTTTGGGTGAAGTCGGTTACTTACTTTTCGGTAATTAAGCTGCAGTGCAGCAGTTAGCAGTGGGAGTGCTATGGCCAACATGATGCAGCATGTTGAGAGGGAGCTACAATACGGATGTAGCAGTGGCAGTGTCATGGGCAGTAGTATAGGAAGCAAAAGTGCAGTGGATGTAGGGCAGCAGGCCAAGCATCAACACAAAGAACCAATGCGGAGGATCGGTGTGATGCTTCTATGGTGAAGCATTGTTAGAGCACATTCCTCGCTAAGAGGGAGTGTTGATTTTAGGTAGCATCGAATGTGCTCTAGCCTTGAAAATTGGTGGAGAGGCTAAGACACATGAGATCTCGAAGACCCAGAAATTGTTTGGAGAAATTCCACCCAGATGAGGAGTTATTAAAATAATTAATATTTCTAATGGGTTCCTAAGTCTAAACTTAAGAAAATAAAAATATTAATGCATATTAATAAAATATGGGTGAGAAAGTTCTAAGTGACGAGGATCAAGCCAGTTCTAATCTTAGCCGTTGATTAGGGACTTAATCTCGACTGTTGATTCGTCAACAGGAAAAGTATAAGAGGAGGCTTGAGGGTCAGTTGGAGACACACCAAGTGATCAAAGAATTCGATTTTCTGGGGTGAGGTTTGCTGAGGAAATCAAGTTAGTGATCAAAGTTGCAGTGGGGCAGTTCAACAAGGGATTTTCATCCGAGGCTGAAGAATACATAGTAGAGAGGCAACGTAGTGCCAAGAGAGACAATGCAGGCCCTAGAAGGGCTGACGCAGAGGATGCAAAAGGCTGACATAGGTGACGCAAAAGCTGTAGAGGTTGATGCTGGGCCTCAGAGGTAGCGCTGGGGAGATTCTGTGGGCAGACTGGGAGCAGATCAACAGATTTTGAGCCAGAAGAGAGTGGCGCAGTTCCAGGGCAGTGCTTGGAGCAGCTTTTGCTGTCCAACATAAGGAAGAGCCGGAGTCGCTATGGGGTTTGATCATTTGGTTGCTGATTTGCTAGAATATCTGTCTCCGGATAGAGGTACTACTGCCAAGGATATTCTTTGTTGGGTGAGCCATTTTTGGCACCCTAGTTGTATTCACGAAATCTGCTTAATAATACAAACTCTCTATATGCTACACCGGTTTTCTTGAATTGGGAACGTTGCCCCTTGTGTTATTGTCTCAGTTTATTTCAGTGCATGATTTGTATATTTGTGAAGGCTGCAATAGTGTTTACTTCAATGTTTATGCAATTAAATAACTTGTTAATGTAAAGAATAAGTAGGAGACTGTAAACCAGTAATTGCAGTAGGGGTTTCTGATTTGTTAGATTCGAGAATTTTCACAGATCAGTAGAAGGATGGACTAAGTGTCAGATGATGCAGAGGAGGTTGGAGTGATAGTTGCAGTGGCTAGGAGTGCTAGAGACTGAGCAACATAGAGCAGAGTTGGCAGCAGTGCAGTTGGCATAGAAGAGAGGTCAACAACAACGCAGAGACTAGCAATAGTCAAAACTTCAATAGTAGATGTATTATGCTGAACAATAGTTCATAAATTTTGCATGTTTTTCTGTTGTTGATGCAATAGCAGCAGCAATTGGAGAAGGTTGCAGTGCAAATGCAGTTGGCAGTTGGTAGTGCCAGTGCTAGTAGCAACACGGATGCAGAATTGAGAGGGAGTTGCAGTATGGATGCATTGTTGATAGTGGCAGGGTTAGCAGCAGTACAAATGCAACATTTGCTTAGTATTTGGTGGACAGGATGTCAGACATCAGCAGCATAGAAGGAGATGTTACATAACGGAGTGATGCTTCAGTTGGGTGCATTGCTAGAGCACATTACTTGCTAAGAGGGAGTGTTGATTTCTAGTAGCATCGAATGTGCTCTACGTCTCAAAATTTACAGGGATGCTTAAATGCATGCATTCTCCAATACCCATAAATCGTTTTGGGAAATTCCACCCGAAGACAGTTTTATTAAAATAATTAATTATTTTTAATGGGTCCCTAAGTCTAAACTTGGGAAATTAAAATAATTAATGGGTATTAATCTAAACTATGGGTGAAACTTCCAGAAGAAGGCGGAGATCAAGTCAATACGATCCTAGCCATTGATTAGGATCTAATCTGGGTTGTCGATTGGTCAATGAGAGGATTATAAGAGAAGGCTTGATGGGCACTTGGAGAAGACATTGAGTGAAGATTAAAAGATCGATTTCTGAAGCAGAGTAGTTGTCGGAAAGAATTTTGGAGTGATATTTTGCTGTGAGGGGTAGAGATAGTATCCAGAAGAGGGAAGTTTTCCTGGGCCGGAGACTACAAGGCAGAAAGGGTAGAACAACATCTAGAGAGAGGCTAATGCTGGCCCATGTAAACTTGACACATTGGCAGCATACAGCCTAGAGGGAGATTGAATTCATTATGAGGAAATCAAGGTTTAGAAGCCGGGAGCTGGGGTGTGAAACTGTAGGCTAGAAATCAAAGTTTCTAGGTAGTAGAGGTAGTAGGGTTGACGCAAATCTAGGCAGAGGCTGACGCAGATTTGCGCAGAGGTTGACGCAGATTTGTGCAGGGGTTGACTCAAAAGGGACGCAGAGCCTCCTTCCAGCGAGATCAGTGTCAGATTCTTCTAGTGATAGGGTGAGATCATCTCACTATTTGTTTTGTCCAATTTTTCTTTGCATCGGCAAGCCAGTTGGGCTTCCAACGAATTGTACTTAGATTTACTACTGCATAATAATAAAACCCTTAGAGCTGCTACACCAGTTTTCTCGCATTGGGTTTTTTCGGGGACATTTGTCCAAAAATAACAGTGTCATTATGTTGTATCTATTTCCTATTCAGTTTTTTGTTTTCGTTGATAATTTAATGGTGGAGATTGTAGTGTATTAGTTTCGATATTTACTGTAGGAAACAGTAAGTAAGTTGATTTAGAAATTAACAAGTAGGAGAAACTTAATCAGTTGTTGTAGTAGGAATTTGGGCATCCGTATTTTCACATTCATAATTTTTCAATCGGTACAAGGTTGACCTCAATTTGAAATGTTCAAAGAAGAGTACAACAACATACACAATGCTAGGGATACCAAAACTGCCAAGGTATCCAACACATCAAAGTTCCAAGAGTCAATAACACTATTTCAAGGATCCAAGTGTCATTTGCAAGACACTAATACAAGGATCTAAGACATTATCAGCGACTAAGGTGTCATCAAGGCAACATGCCACTATAGGTATCGTTAGGCTACAACCCTAGTATCAATCCAACTGAATATAGATACCATCTAGGCCTTCATGCCAAGACACCAACCCTCAGGGATCTAGGTACCATTAAGTTCAAACACAACAATGAAGTTTCGCATGACCAAGATACCCTCCTATGCTGAGATTTAGACATGATCAAGGCCGAACTATAACTGAGATCTCAACACCAACTAGGCCAAGATGTCTTCCCAGGTACAATCATATGGGTAGCTTATGGTAATCATCTCTCCCTCTTAGCCAAATCCGAGATATCCACCAATCCAAACATGCTTCAAACCTCTCAAGGAGAGATCAACACATCAACTACTTGTTCATTCTTTTGAACATCTAGTAGCTTCACGACCCCAATCACTTCCAATATATTGGTTCTTATTATCGATATGCTAGCACAATCTCTGGGGTCCTCAATCATTCTAATGCTGCTTAACAAATCTCGACGGAAGCTTCCTTCTCCAACTTCTTCAGCGACACTTAACTCAGCTTCAACACTTCTCAAAACAACCAAATCTTATTCTGATACATCAATACCAACCATCAACAGTGCCTTACCTATTCTTCAATCTCATTCTCTCCTTGTTATATGTATCGCTGACACATCATGTCCTTCCTCTCAACTATGGAGGATATACACTTTCATTCATTTGAGTTCTTAGGTAGATAAGTCCATCATCAACAACTTTTATTCTTCCAACTATACAGGCTCTTTCTTTTACCTCATCAGAGAATTTCGACTTGCCAAAACTTCATTTCTCTTATCTTCATATGGCTATAAGGTCATCTTTCAATCATCAATGAAAACTTTAATGCCATCAGGGTTAATACAACTCCCTTTTTCCTCATTCTCATCATCATCATAAGGTCATCATGAAGTATGAAGTAGCCATATCTCTTTACAACTTCTTACAAACTATGTGCCTGCAAACCTCAACAATAGGTACAACCGAACCCACAAATATATTTGTGTACCGACATGGACTTAACTTCATCAACAACATGTAATGAGAGCATCTAGGGTTCTCAAAACTTCAAACAAGAAAATAAACTTTAGATATTCAAAATCTAAAACATGTAAGGGTTTCAGTTGTATGGAAGCATTTATACATAGGGTTACACTTTTATGCCCTAGACTCATTACAACAATCTTAGCTAGGTTTTTTGTAACAAACCCTAGACACCACCATCAAAACTTTAATGCTAAACTTTAGATTAGCAACTAAACCATGTTAGGGTTTCATCCATAGCGAGAGTAGTTAGACCAAGGGTTTCATTCTCAAGATTTTATATCAACTTCTACATGGGTTTTGCCATAAACCCTAAATATTGACATCAGACCCTAAAAGCTATGGATTTGATTGTATGCCCTAGATGTTGAAAATGTAACTAGGTTTGGTCTTCATTTATCGTATTGGGTCATGACTCGATGATGTACTTGTCAAAAGAAAATGTAATTATTGATGTACTTGTCAAAAGGAAAAAGAAAATACATTATTTGTAAAAGAAAAATATTATTATTCTAAGTGGGTTTCTTGCCCATCTTGTTGTAGTCCTAGGTCGAAGCACCCATTGAATGCTCTAGGGGACTTGTTGACAAGTCAAAGGGTCAAGGTCATGATGTACTAGCCCTTGGAGGGCTCATGTATCGATTAAGGAAAATTATTATTGTAAATTTTAGTGTCTAGAAGCCTCCAAATGATGGGTCAGCCAGGTAGCTAGAAGTCGGCCTAGAAAGGTCCAAATGATGGGTCAACTGGCTAGCTAGAAGTCGGCCTAGAAAGGTCCAATTCGTCCTCCATGAAAGCCTATAAAAGGAGACTTGTCCTCCTCAGTAGAAGACAGATCCAAGAAAGAAGAATCTATCTAATCCAACAAAAAGAAGGGACATTTGTCCAATGAAATTTTGGAGGCCATCGAAGGAAGGAAGATGTGATTTTTCTGTTGCCATTGCTTACACATGTGAGTTCTTGGAGGAAGTCCTAGGGTTTCCTCAGTCTGATCTTTGTAGAGAATTGATTTGGGGTTTGGTTGTCTCATCACTTGGTTTGGCTTGGGTTTTGGTCTTGGAAGTCTTCATTGGACAAATTCTATAAGGAGAGATATTTTTCTAGGTTTTCCCCTGTTGGGGTTTTCCCTTGGCTTGGAGCCTACTTTTGGTGTTCTTGTGTTTTTCTTGATCTTCTTATTGACATTTGTCTTGATGTTAAACAAAACTAAAGAATGAAGTTAATATCTTATTCTAACGCACAAGAAAATGTCACAGGTATAAGAGAAATCAATTTAAATGAGGCCCTAATTCTTTGCCCTAGATTTGTCAACATGGTATTAGAGCTAAGGCCTTTGAATAATGGTCAAAAAAGAAGATCATATCTCAAGGACATCAATTTCTCCAAGCTGAGTTTAAGGAAGCATTGAAAACTAATTTTTGGGCATATATTTGTAGCCCTTACCACAAGCCGTAGAGTTCTTCTAGTCCAACGAGGAATTTTAGAGGGCTCACAAATCCTATACAAGAAGATAGAAAGGCTATTAAATTAGTCCTCTCTAGATCACATCAATTGGCAAAGAAAACACAACTATTTGAAGTCTCCCATTAATCCCTAGTACTTTTAACTAAGTTGCAGACCTTTTTATCCTATAGTGAGGGCATGCAAAAGGATTATTCTTCTGAAGCGAAGACTAAATCAAGCAAATTCCATAAGGCCACAATCTCCAGCATTAGAGCGAAGGTCTAAAAAGGGTAATTTCAAGGTTTACACCATTCTGGTATGTATGCAAATTCATTTTTGTAGTACACAACCCTATAATTTCAAGAGTCATTTGTGTATGATCTTCATTCGATAGCACAAGAAAGGGATCAAATCCTCTCGAATTTTTGAAGTTATTTATTCTAAGTTCATATCCTATCGAATTCTCTGAGTGACTATTGTAAAGCATATGGTCATTACAAGGATCGAAATTGTTTTGTGCAAAAGTATGAGCCATAGAGGTTTCAAATATAATCCAAAGTGAGATCATTATTACCAAAAAGAAAGATTGAATTTGTGAGGGTATTGAAATTCTTGTAACCATAAGAAGAGGTACGAAATCAAGTTTATTGAAGAGCTATATTGAGCATATGTCCACAGTCAAGCCTACATCGAGTTTGTTGAAGTTTTGAAGTTTCTTTGAAGAACAATATACCATACCTCTATGCATACGAAGTCTTAAGTAAGATTCTCGCTTGAGGAATCCGATATAGTACTGTGTTCGAGATCGAGTTTGTTCAAGAATCATTTCTGAACATATGTCATAGTTCTAAAGATGATAGAACATATCCAAATTGAAGAAGGTCTTGTGCATATATTTGATGTGAAATTCTGAAGAAGTATATCATTATAAGATTAAACATTAGTATCCATACTTGTGTATGGAAGTCGAATTACATTCTGGACATTGTCATTACATAGATAGGAGCCGAGATCTCCTATAAAACCGATAACAATCCCGGGCATAAGAGATGGTGTAATTGTCTACCATAGTTTACCATTGACTATAAGGCTATTCGTTGACTTGTATAAGTCTATGAGATCTTTGAAAGACTGAAGACCTGTACATTCTACAGTGGTAAGGATAGCATATATCTACACAATTCAATTCTACCTAAAATTAGTAAGCCGACCTGTGGTACCATTGAAGAGGTACGTCTATTGTTGAAATTACAGTAGTGTAATTGGAATCATTCTTGAAGTTTAGCTTTATTAATTTTTAAAGGTCTACTCCCAAGGCACTATTTTGAAAACCCAAACTCTAGGGTCTAGTGATTTATTTGGTCACATTTAGATGAGGGGAAGCCATAGTGACAACATTTTACAAGTAAATTCTTGATAATCTTAGCATTTGGCAAGGCCAAGAAATTCTTTGAATATTGTTTTTGTGGGACCTGTGCAAATTGTATATTGGCAAGGAAAGTAAACTACAGAGGGTGAGGTCACATGCTTGTGACAACAATATCACAATGGATTGTTGACATTCTTTGTGAGGATATTTTTTGTATAGGAAACATTGATAGCTATTAGTCTTAGACTTGTGTATTTCAAGATGGAACATAGTTAAATTTTGAGAGAGACATCCGTCCAAAGAAAGTGAGTAGGGTCTCTATGGCAATCATATACTTGAAGAAAGGTTCCTGATGAACATATGAATACAATGAAGAATATCTCGAGTTAATGCACACCTTAAGGTAGAACAATCAAGAGACCATGGCATCCAAAATTGCAAGCTACCATGACAAAGGCATGTAACCATAAGGTATATATGGCATATTTTTAAGGGTCCAACATGAACTGCTGTAGGTTGGCTTTACGGTTTGCTGTTAAAAGTTTGCTAATAAATCACTAGTTGCATTGAAACTCTAACCCATTGTTCCCTCATAAGGTTTGTGTATCATCTAGGGATCATGCATATAGTTAAGTGTCAAGACTGACGAGTTAAACATGGATCCATTAGTCTAGGGTTGATACTGGAAAACCCTAGGAGCCCATCCTCTAACTCTCCATAGTAACCCTGGATTGAAAATTGATATCATGCTTTTTGTCATTATATACTTTGCTTGGGTGTGCTTGTCAAAGAATTCTGTAGGTACAGGAAGTAAAGGAAGAAGGATGAGCAGATCCTCAATTTTTGGCAAGCATGATGGAAGGAGGGAACTGTAAGAACCCTTGGACACTCTAATATTGTGCATGCCTGGAAGAAAAGAATCGGTAGCAATTACAAAAGGATTCATGAACTTGATATTTAACTGATGACATTTCATCCTGTTAAGTTAATGTAGGGCATGTAGTTGCATTGGTAGAACTCAGGCCATCATGGTTTGTAGCATGTAGCATTTGAATATTTTTTGATGTATATTCTGGCAGTCATCTAGCTGGTATTGAAAATTATGTTGCAATGTTGTGAACGGATCACGTATGAATTCTCCCTTGTGATGTCATGGAGTGATTTATTCTAGGAAGAATGAGCATGATGATATCATTGTTATTGTCTATATGTTTTTGGAGCAGGTCTCTTAGGAGCTTGCTGGTTCAGTTGCAACATAATGAGATGGAATGCAAAATTATGTGACTGGTTGAAGCATGATATTTAGCTGATGACTCTCAAGAGTGAAGAAAGACAATGACGTTGATGATGACATTATACTCTTTGCATGATCCTGCTATGTGAAGAATGTGTAATAGTCATGAGGTGATTTCGGTGGGTTGTTGCCTTGGCACTTGGTATGAAGGAGCTATCGTATACCACGATGACTGATGTAATAGTAGGTTGCAGATGGTTCGATGATCATGCCCCCATCAATCACTTTCCTGATGTTCAGAGGGAGCTATGTTCCAACTCGATGATGATTGGTTTGAATGCAGATTGATGATGTGGAAAGTGTTGATGTATCCTATGTTGATGATAATACTGCATATAGAGGGCTTTGTGATGTTCAAAGAAAACTCGCACATGTGATAATGATGATAGAGCCCTGAGAGCTACTATCATAGTAGTTGATGATGGACATCTCTCCCTATTTGAGAGGGAGCTCCTCCCTCGTTGAATGGGAGTGACAGACATGGCTCTCCGCTTCATGTGTCATGCACTAAACCAGGACTAACAATTGTAAGCCTTAGTGAAGGCCATGAGGAGAGAATGGCATTCAAAGGATTGGGTAAGCATCTGAGATAGATACTCCTTGAGGATTTGGTATCCAGGATAGGAAGTAGTCTGGTGACCGACACTATTTGAGGATCAGACAAGGTATCCAAGACAAGAGTGGTCAAAGAGGATTGATATTCTTTAAGGATTGGGAATCCAAGATAAGAATAGTCATAGAGGGACATACCTGGTGAACATCCGGGTGGGATATGTGCTCTGATAGGTAGTGTGTGTCCCACGTAAAGCCTCCCAACATTGTGATTTGACCTATCGAGAGATAAAGCTTGTTAGTCAAGGCCTTGCTATGTTAACGATGCTGGTACATTGATATAATGTGGATGCTTAGGATGGCTTACCAATATGAATCTTCTTATGAGAATGTTCCAATGGAAGTACTGTCCTTGTACCCGTTGTCAATGATGAATACCTCCCCCTAGTTAAGAGGGAGTGTTGAAAATGTAACTAGGTTTAGTCTTCATTTATCGTACTGGGTCATGACTTGATGATGTACTCGTCAAAAGGAAATGTAATTATTGATGTACTTGTCAAAAGGAAAAAGAAAATAAATTATTTGTAAACGAAAAATATTGTTATTTTAAGTGGGTTTCTTGCCCAGCTTGTTGTAGTCCTAGGTCAAAGCACCCATTGAGTTCTCTAGGGGTCTTGTTGACAAGTTAAAGGGTTAAGGTCATGATGTGCTAGCCCTTGGAGGGCTCATGTATCAAAGAACAAAAATTATTATTGTAAATTTTAATGTCTAGAAGCCTCCAAGTGATGGGTCAGCCAACCAGCTACAAGTGGGACTAGAAAGGCCCAATTTGTCCTCCATGAAAGCCTATATAAGGAGACTCATCCTCCTCATTATAAGAAAAATCCAAGAAAGAAGAATCTATTTGATCCAATGAAAAGAAGGAAGATTTGTCCAATGAAATTTTGGAGGCCATCGAAGCAAGGAAGATGTGATATTTCTGTTGCCATTGCTTACATGTGCGAGTTCTTGGAGGAAGGCCTAGGGTTTCCTCAGTTTGATCTTTGCAGAGAATTGATTTGGGGTTTGGTTGGCTCATCACTTGGTTTGGCTTGGGTATTAGTCTTGGAAGTCTTGATTTGACAAATTCTATAAGAAGAGATATTTTTTTGGGTTTTGCCACTTGGGGTTTTGTCCTGGCTTGAAGCCTACTTCTGGCGTTCTTGTGTTTTTCTTGATCTTCTTGTTGGTATGTCTTGATGTCAACAAAAATAAAGAGTGAAGTCAATATCCTAATCTAATGCACAAGAAAATGTCAAAGATATAAGAGAAATCAATTTAAATGAAGCCCTAATTCTTTGCCCTAGATTTCTCAAGATTAGATACAAACAACAAACCCTAAAAATCAAAAGACTAAAGTTTTATCATAATACTAAAATAGCGAAATACATTATGACAAGGGTTGATTCAATTACCTTAACAATATAAGAATCTTTATGATTCTATAGCAAACCCTAGATCTGAGAGAGTTAGTAATATAGAGCATTTAGATATAAAATGATCGAACCTTCTTATATGATGAAGACCCGCTATAAGTCTTGTAATCTTACACATACCTTGAGTTGCTACTTTTACAAACCTTGTGGAGGTTCCTATTGAAGAGCTCCCTCTGCACCAAAGCTTTTTTCTTCTTTGGAGTCTCTTTTGAATCTAGCCATAATCCTTATTGCAAGTATTCTTTAGAGTATACCTGCAAACTTTCTTTCCAAGGAAAACACAAGAGAAATGATTATAAAATGAAATATAGACATATAGAGGAATTCAACAATGAAAAGGAAATAAAGAATAGGATACTTATCTTTTTTGAAAAAGGAAGGAAGCTCCCTTTTGATCTTACATCAATCTAGTCTTGTGAGGGATTCCTTTAGCTCATCAAAACAACTCAAGAAATTTCTAACAGAACATATTAAATCTATAAGCCCTATAAATGAAAAGGAAAGATTGATCCTAGAGTCAAACATAAGAGAAACTCTACAAGAACTGAAACAATAACCTATACTATAAGTAAAGGATATATGAGACTTAATAGAATAAGTCTTTGACTTCAGAATCCTTACTTTTTGACTTCTTTGGAGGATTATCATCAGTAGCGATTGTAGCTTAGTCCCTTTCTCTCTTCTTGTTCTTAGGATTATCAGGGCATTGATTTTTATAATGACCCATCTTGTGACAATGATAGCTTTATATTTTAGAAAGATCAATCTTCCCATGATTTTTCTTTGACCCTTTAAACTTCTTATTCCCTCCTTTCTTCTTGAAATGAGCATAGTAGGCATTTAAGGTATTTTCTTTATCTTCTTGCTTACTTCCTATGAAGGAAAGACGAGCTTATTCTTGAATACAAGTAGATCACATTTCTTCGAAGAATGGAGAATTCTTCCAACTACTAATTCCAGCTGCCAAGGTGTTCCAAGACTTTGGTAGTCTTAGAAGGGTAGGAATCACAAGTTTCTTTTCAGAGACTATTTCATCAACTACTTGTAGTTCATCTCTTATACGGACAATTCTTACAAAATAGGAAGATACTATATCATCGTTGGTCATTTGGACAGCTCAAAGTTCATTCTTTGGATTCGCCACTTATCCAATATTCTTGATTGTAAATAATTTAGAGAGAGCATTGCACATTTTCGTTGAATAATCTAGTGTGGATATGTAGGGAATCAAGTTGTCTTTGACTCCATCCACAATTAGGTTCATGAAATAGTGTCATTTTCTTCACACTTCTCTTTTCTAGCATCGTCTGTAGGTTCTTTGATTTTTCCTTGTACTAATTCCAATACCTTATTCCTTGCAAGGATGAGGTCCATCCTTGTCTTCCATGCTCTAAAGTTAGAGGCTCTTTGAATTTTGTTATTAGATTTCAGATTTCATTGATGATGCCATAGGTATAATTGTAAATGTCACCCATACTAGGTATCCTTGAAGGCTTCAAAGGTTCTCTTCTTATGATAGACTAGTATATGATCTTCCCAAGACTTCCTTCCTTCTATCAAACAGTTTTCTTCAACAGATCTTCAAGCTTCCTTTTTCCTTCTCCTTCACCTTAGCTCTGATACCATGCTGGAAAATCAGAAAGGAAGAAGTATTTTGTTATTTTGATAATTACTTGTGATTTCTTAGCAATCTTATTAACTTCTTTTATGTCTTATTTTATTTTCTTATCATCAAGCAACTACCAAAACATAAATGCATCAAGATCAAAACAACAAGGATACAAGATATAGGCTCTTAGCGAGGGAAAAACACTCCTAGGGGAAAACCCAAAAATTCTCTTCTCTTCCTTGAAAACCAAATCAAAAGAGATAACCAAGACCTTTGACCAAGACAAAGACCTCCTCCAATCCACCAAGTCAGTGTCCCAACGTAGTCCTTCTAATCAACTTCTTCAATATTGCATCAATACTACATCAACCAAAATTTCGGCCCTATTGCATCAAAATTTTGGCCTTACTGTAGACTTGCAATTTCGTCCCCTTTCAGCAACCTAGAATCTCGCACGTGTGAGGGAAAACAAGAGAAAAATGAGCTTCACTTCTTTGCTAGGGTTCCTCTTCTCTTCGCTAGGGTTTTTCCTTCTTCTTTAAGTCTTCTTCCTTTCCTCACTCCTTCCTTTAATTGCAGATCAAATTATTTGCTTGGCGAGTGAGCAAATGAGGTCGAGTTCTTTCTTATATATAATGGTTGGATCGTACCTTTTTAGGCCGACTTGACTATACTTGAGGCCAACTTGGTGGAGAATAGACAAGTAACATTTCTTACATCAAAACTAATTTTCTTCTTTGATACAATGAGCCCAAGAATGGTCTAGTACATAATGATAAGGACAATGACTCATGACACAAACCCTAGAAGGACTCAATGGTTGCTTTGACCTAGAAGAAAAATAACTAAAGCATGAAACCCATGCTTATAAATAATTTTATTTCGACAATGACCATATACCCTTATGACATTCATTCACTATACTTGCATGAAACATATGAAAAACCCTCACAAAGACAAGATCAACAAATTCACATTTCATTAAGGCAACTACTCAAGCTTCATGAGCGAAAATTCTTCATACATTATACAAGTGAAATAAACGTGAAATAGATCATGAAAAGACACTTATAAGTATAGAAAAATCTTCCAATCATCAATAGAGACAAAAATCGAAATGCATCAAGATTCCAATTCGTCCATCAATAGGTCTAGTGAAATTCTCAAGAAGAGATAATGATCCAAATCCAAGCGATGATAAAATGAAATGATCGTCACATCAATATATATCCTCCCCTCCCTAAGGGGTTCGATTTGCCTATGTAGGCCTAATAATGCCTCAACTAATAAAATAGTGTGCAAAAAATAACATTACTTGGTGACAAGCCCACCAAGTTAGCTCCATAATACAACAATAAGCCTCTCATGAGGGAAAAATGATAGATACCATAGGTCAAAAGGCCATTGAAGAGGTCTAGTGGAGTCCAATGTGTGCCAGGATGAATGAATGAGCTCCAAACATAGTGATAAAGTGGGTGGCCCCTTGGTATCCAAGAAAATAACCTGTGGTGCCCCCAAGTGGTTGTGGGGACATAAAAACATCCTCATGGGTCTCCAAGTGGATGAAACAAGCCTGTATCCCATGTATAGGGGTTGAAAGAGTGATGCAAGCCCTCCCATTGTCTCCCATGGTGAGACACATCCTCCTTTGGGAGTTGGATCAATTGCCAAGTGTGTGGTGCAAGAGTGTAGCCAACTGGGCAAGGTGGTCTAGGTGCATCAACATCGTCAAATAAATGGAACACGAGCAAACAATGAGTGTAACTGAGGATCTCATGAAGTGGCAATATGTTGTCTGTTATGGTGGATGCCCCATGGCTCTCAATGCTCAACCTACAAATGCCAATATGACCCTCTGGACGGCTTGGACCCTATATAGGCAAACCAAACCCACCTACAATCCTGTATAAGATCCAATGCGTCCCCTCACCTTCCAGCACAACCAAGCATTAGTACAATTGAGTAAATGAGCTTACAAATCATGGAACCAAGTGGACACTTCATAGTGGCATGCCCTTCCATAATGGGCTTTAGAACATGCAAGTGTCTCCAAGTACGTTATCAGATCCACGTGGGGCAAGAGGTGGAACCGCAAATCCCCAAATTCGAAACTGGTACGGATACGTATACTCTAGGATCTGCGTACGATTAGTTAAAACAAAGTCGCGGACATTTGATTCTATTTAACTACACTTCTAGTGAGT
The DNA here is from genome assembly GCA_000404065.3 of Pinus taeda. NCBI lineage: Eukaryota > Viridiplantae > Streptophyta > Pinopsida > Pinales > Pinaceae > Pinus > Pinus taeda. Next base: position 112,745 of record APFE031716483.1, read on the forward strand.
TTTGGGGGCGGATCTAGCCAACAAACACAGTCACTCACACATAGATCCTTAGTTAACAGTGAAGCCAATTCAGCGACCTGTTCTACTCCTAGTTAGTGTTAATCGAACTTTTACTTACCTGTTTTACTCCTAGTTAGACTCTTAGCGTGGCTTTAGTTTAGCAACCGTTATAACTTCAAGGCATTCTATAAAAGGGCGAAGATTCAAGAAATAGATGTGGGTGTTAGCAGAAGGGCGACAATGCGACTGTTTTGGCATGGGTGACAGTGAAATCGATCAGCGTTGCACACATTTTGAATGTGGCCGTAGTGCAAGCTTAGTCACAGTGGTCAAGTCGAGTGGTGGGAGCAGGAGTGGAGCCGAGTCGTGGTTGGCAGAGTCGTGGGAGTAGTGGTCGAGCCGAGTTGTGGGAGCAGCAGTCAAGCCGAGTCGCGGGAGCAAGTGCACTGTGCAGGTAATTTTTTAATTTGTTAAATTGTCCAGCGTCAAGTTTCAATATTAAAAATTTAACTTTATTTTGATGTTAATAAAAATATATATAATAAATTTATTTATTTATTTATAATAAATATATTTATGTTTATTTTAATAATCATATGTTGTGTTTTTTTTAATTATATGTTTATAACTTTTTTTATTTGTCTTTATTGTTTGTTAAAAAATTTAAAATATTTATTTATTTATAGTAAATATATATGTGTGTGTGTGGTGTTATAACTTTATTTTAATAATTATATCAATATGCTTGTTTTGTATTAATATTTATATGTTTATAGTTTTAACTTATGCAATATATAATTATTTATATTTAAATATTTTTTATAAAATAATAATTTAGAATTTATATTTTTGTATTTTATTTTTCCATATATATATATATATATTATATTATATATTATATATTTTATTATATATATATCTATCTATGTTGGCACAGGTTCCCGCACCCCATGGTGGGTTCTCGAATCCTTCCCAGGTTCCCGCACCCAAGTACCGGAATCGTGTACGGGTACTTTCCAGAAGAACCCAGAAGAACCGGGTTCTTCAAAAAAAAAATTGGGTTCTTTTCCTTTAATGGGTTCTTGGGTTCTTCCGGTTGGGTTCTTTGGGTTCTTCGGGTTCTTCATAATCACTATGTAATAACTATGGAATTGAGTTGAGGGTATGCAGTTTTGCTGTGTAATAACTATGTTCATATTGTTCTTGATTTTCCCGTCAACAGAGACGTCTTCTGTGAAAAAATCCTTCTCATCTTTCAATGCTTCGCACTCAACTTCCTTTTGACATCCCCGGAATGTATGCTTTGAGTTGAGGGTATGCGGTTTTGCAGTGTAATAACTATGTTCATATTGTTCTTGATTTTCCTGTCAACACACGGAAATTATGCCTGCAAAAGCAAATTTGTGTAAAATTTGTATATTTTGTGTAATTAAATATATACATATACTTTCAGTTTTCTCAAAAAAATTGTGGCAGTTTTTTTCTTATAAAGTAGTGTCTTCGATAAAAAGTGATTGGGCAATCCCAAGGAAAATATTTGTTGTAATTTGTATGACAACTTGATTTTGAATCAATAAAATTAACAAAGAATTACATTATCAAATGGAGAATGTACATGACAATATTCATGATTTGGTTTGTGAGTATAACAGACCCAGATTAGGTGTCTGATTTTTAAAATTGGGTTTCCGGGTTTGAATCAAAATAGCTAAAAACAACTATGCGTAATGTGGCATATAGATCACTGATATACACTGCATCTTCTCATTTGAGGATCTTAAATATTTTATATGTGTGTAGGGAGAGTAAATCTTTGCACGATTGAATGATGTAGGGTTGGTGGAAGTTACAGTGAAACTTATTCTCATACTTCATTAGAATTGGTTGAAGGGGGGGTCTTTGCTCTGGATCATAATCATCTAAATCATGCCACTGCTTCATCCCTGAAGCTCAAACTGTAGGAATAACATGCATATGAGGATTTGCTTCAGTTTATACAACTGTAGTTAGATGGTTGTTCGTTGATTAAAAGAAGAAACTTAGCACATTATTAAAACACATGATTCTGAGTATCTGGCTTCCTTCTTTCAAATTGCCTTAGGAGTCATATTCAATCTCAGGCATTGTTAGTGTTTACTTTTCTTCCTAGTGAGATCTGAGATGCTAACCTTGGTACAAGCATCCTTCCTTTATCAGTTGACATAGATTTGACTACAATCATTCCACTTCAAAATGATGCTTTGGAGACGTGGACTCAAATTCACTTTAAAATGACTCTCTAAGTGCGCTGGACTCCAGTCAACTTTTACTCATATGTTGGCACAAGCGATGATGTACTTTTGGATCACGCTAATGTCAAGGTCTAGAAATTACCTCCAGAGCATTTCCAAATCACTATTACATTGCAGATTCCAAAGAAAGAGAATGCTTACTCTTATATTCGCATATTTCTAATAAGGAGAGGGTAATTGTGCAGGGGCATCCAGATAAAGATTGAAATGACAAACCGGTTATTAGTAAACTCCAAAAACCAAGATATAAGAAAGTGGCAAACTCACCCCAAAACCAGGGGCTTTAAGGCAAATTTTGAATGTTGTATGACAATGGACATATATCATGATTCATGTTAATATGTAAACAATGAACAGTTTTTTGGTGATAAATTTTGAAATTTCAATGTCAATGTTGAATGTTCAATGATATGCATGTTTAAATGATTAAAGTTTTCTTGTTTAAAGTTGAAAAAATATACAAATTCAAATTTCATATATATTATTAATTATAATTTATAAATTTATAATTTATAAAATATAATTATTAAAATTTAATATTATTATATTACTCGACGAACCCACGCACCCTGTTTCCAAAAATGTCGTCCCTGTCCCTGTCCCCGTCCCCAAGCCCACATTTCCTGGCAACATATATATATATTAGTTATAGAATAAGAATTTAGAATTTTGTTTTGACAATGATAATTTAATTAATTTATATTTGATTATAAATGCAGGTGTGATAAACATGGAACCATCATAACATGAACCCAATGAAGGAATAAGTGTCAATAAAGATCCAAGATCTCCTTTATGGCAGTATGTGGAAATTCTTGGCAAAAACTCTGGTGGTAGTTCGTACAAATGGAGATGTAGTGAATGCAATAGCATTCGTAATGGATCATACACTAGGGTGAAGGCCCATCTCACTAGGCAAACTAAAACAGATGTGTTAGTATGCAATGGGTCCAAATGGTCCAAATGGCCAACCTGGGACAAGTTTGAGTACTACAAAAGTTAGGTTTTATGCATCTTTGCAAGATGCTGCTGATAGGAAATTCAGCAAGGGAAAAATCCATGTGCAAACCTCTACAACCAAGACTTCATTGCCATCTACACCAGCTCTAACAATTAATAAAAGACCTACTCTAGGACCTCTTGAAGCAACATTCAATAACCAGTGTAAAAAAGTTACAGATGAGCATGTTGCTCGTTGCATCTATGCAAATGGGCTAGCATTCAATTTGGTGCGCTCTCCTTATTGGACACAAATGATTAAAGCAATTAATGAAGCACCAAAAGGATACAAAAGCCCCAGGTATGAAAAGGTATGCACCACTTTGTTAACATCAAAAAAACAATTTGTCGATAGACAATTACAATCAATCCGTGATACATGGGCAGAAACAGGGGTGTCCATTGTTTCTGACGGATGGAGAGACCTAAGAAATCACCTTTTAATTAATGTTATCGCAATTTGTCCCCAAGGAGCAATGTTTTTGAAGGCCATTGATTGCAGTGGAGTGGAAAAAGATGGAATGTTCATCTCCACAATTCTAATTGATGCAATAGAAAGTGTGGGGCCACATAATGTTGCCCAAGTTATCACAGATAATGCAAAGGTTTGTAGAGCAGCGGGCTTGATTGTGGAAGGTCAATACAATCACATCTTTTGGACTCCATGTGCAGCGCATTCATTGAACCTTATGCTAGCCAAGATTGATGAGATCGGGTGGATCAATGAAATATATGTGTAGCATCAAAGGAGATCCAAATGTTTATCACCAATCACTCAATATCCCAAGCCATATATCGAAGTTTTGCAAAGTTGGAGCTACTAAAGGTACTCCATTTTTAACCAATGTTATGCATTATGAGTTCTCAATTTAATGTTCAATTTATCTTATGTCTAATTTAAGATTTGACTTTTCAATATGTTTATGTAGGTTGCCGAAACTTATTTTGCTTCCCACACTTTAGTCAAAAAGAGGCTTTTGGAGGTCAGACAAGCATTACAGGCAATGGTCATTGACCCTCTTTGGGAATTATGGAGGACTTCAACTTCTGATAGAGGACAAAGAATAAAGTCTATCATTCTTGATGATGCATGGTTGGACAAGGTCCAATACCTTTTGCAGTTCACAGAACCAATTCTAACCATGTTCAGGGCATTTGACACAGATATGCCTTGCTTGGTGGAAGTCTATGAAAACATAGATAGTATGTTGGAGAGGATATGAGAAATTATCAAGGCAAGTGAGCATGACCCATTTGAAGTATTTTACAATGAAATGAAAGACATAGTTACAAAAAGGTGGAACAAAATGACCATGCCATTACACCTTTTGGCGTATGCACTACACCCCAAATATTACCATTCCAAAATATTGTCTTTACCTAGTAGAGCAACGCCAAATAGAGATTCTGAAGTGGTACAGGGATATAAGACAACTTTGAGGAAAATCTATAGGGAAGTTGGAATTGCAAAGGAAGTACACGAGGAATTTGGAGCATTTGTACAATCCACTAGGATCTTTTCAGATCCACTAGCCATGGATGATCAAGGGCATATGGATCATATTACTTGGTGGGGCTTCCATGGTGGAGATAGCACTTATCTCTCAACTCTAGCCATGAGGTTGTTATTGCAAGTTGCCAATTCCTCATTAGCTGAGAGGAACTAGAGTACATATGGCTTCATCCATTCGGTAAAGAGAAACATACTGGGAGCAATGAATGTTGAGGATCTTGTATATGTCCATTCCAACCTTCGTCTTCTATCACATTCTACTTTAGAGTATAAAAAGGGTCCAAGTAGGATGTGGGATGTGGAACCTGAGATATCTGACTTGAACATGACATTGAATGCCATGACTCACCTTAATCTACTTGAGGATTCTACACAAACACTTCTTACTTCTGCAACAACTTTTGACATTCCTGGCGCACAATCGTGATGTAGAGTTGCAATATGCAGATGATGATGATGTAGACCCATTCCATGATTTGTAGACAGACCTACTCTATATTATCATATTAATAAAGTGATCATTAATGAAACAGTGATTTTATATTTACTACTATCATCTTTGTATGAGGCAAGATACATCATTTTAGTGTTCAGATTGATAAATGATCTAATAATTTTAGTTCTAATGTTGTGATTCATGAATGGTTTTTATTTTAAACATCAAATGTATTTTCTAAAATTTAAAAAAATATTATTATATATTTTTGTACTTGTTGTATCCTTGCCGTATCTAGATCCTGGCTTTTCAAAAATCCAACGAATTTGTATCTGTATCCCTATATCACAGGGTTCGGCGAACCTGAAGGTTCAGGTTCAAAATTCAGCGAACCTGGAAAAGAAATTTGAAATTCATTCAGGTTCGCCGAACCTGAAATTTGAACCTCAAGTCAAACCTGAATGAACTCGAACCTAAACAAACCTCAACGAACCTCAACGAACCTAAATGAACCTCAACGAACCTGAAGGCAAATTTTAACGAATTTTTAAGGTTCGATTTTTTTAATGATGCACTGAGAACTTCATTATGACAGCCATGATAGCTGTTTTATCCTACCTTCATCACTGTACTCTGGACCACCATGTTGACTGTGATCATGCAAGAGTGTATTCCATGACTGCAGGATCATTGTGATCTTTCTTACACCGAGACAATGAGATCATGTAAAGATAGTGAGGGATCCGAAGATCTTTCCATTATATATATATATATATATATATATATATACACACACATTGACTATTAAGAAATAGATCCACCGAGATGAGATACTATTCCTCACTATACTGAGGTCCTTACTGTCTCATTTATTCCGAGATTGTAATGGTTATTGTGGCTCTTTGTTATGCAGGGATTGTATCCTCCGAGAATGACCACTTCTGCAGCTTTGTTATTGTGCCACAATTGTAGTATATATATATATGTGATTGAGACAACGTCTAACATCAATCTTATTAGGCTGAGAGAGAGGTTCTATCACTGATGTTCTTTGTCTAGAGTCTATACTTCTACAGGAATATCACCGAGGCCTTGATGCCAACACTGCTATGTGAGATCCATTGGCACTGTGCCTTTGTGCTAGATCTTTGCTTCTCCATTTAGCTGAGATCCTCACAGGTTTGTCGAGATCACTAGCTGTGCAATTGTGATATGTCTAGGTAGATTTGTATGCTAAAACAGATATGTCGAGAATGTCTAGTCCTTCAATCTTTGCAACGTCCATTATACAAGGTTATTCCTGCTCCATTAGACCAAGGTCATATATATATATATATATTGAAAAATATGTATAGTCGAACCTAATGCTGAACCTCATTCGAACCTGATCGGAAAATTCAAATTCGAATCGAACTTAATCGTTGTCGAACTCGAATTCGAACTCGAACCTTTGTGACACTGCTATATCCTAGTAACTTAGGTCTCCAAGTTCAAGAAGGTGATTAACCAAGGACCCTATTAGGTGGTTTCAGCCTCTAAGTGGGTGACATGTCCATGGTACATCCATCCAATGGAAGGTGGCTTGTGATATAATGATGAAATGGAGTGGGGCATCAGGGGAAGACTCCAAGCCACATGCCACAGTACAAAGGTAGCTTTGATAGGGGAAGCCCACACTTGGGTGTATGAATGTATGAGGGAGCAATCGTGGTACCTGAGTTACTCTGGCCTTTGTTTTCCACCCTTCTTCATATGCCTTTTGCCCTTTATTGAGTTTTCTCTTATAACTGCTCGGGGCCTCAAGGGTTGAGAGCATGATGTATAAGATATAGTAGTAAATACACCCTTAAGGTGGGGAAGTTCATCACTCACCAGGGGTTGGGACAATCAAGGATTCCTTAATGATGAAACTGGCCGATATAAGGGGCCTTAGGAACTAGGGTAATGGCCATAATGATAGGGGTAGAGCTCATGTTGGCTTTTGCCCACATGCTAAATTTGTATGCCTTGGCCATCGTTTGCATTTTATGGTACATTTCCTGTTGAAAGTGGCCAAATTATGTTTTTTCCTTTCTTTTTGGCTGCATCAGTCTTTGAGGCATTGTTCCAGGCTTGACCCAAGGTGTGGACAAGGGGAAGGGGAGGCTAACTCCTTGTGGATCCAATGGACAAATGTGGACCTGGATGGGAAATATGGTAAATGGGGTTCTAATGAGTAGAGGGGAGTGATGTATATGGTGTCAGGGAGTGGGACCACACAATCAAAATTGGGGTTTCCCATGTAGTGTCACCCCTAAAGCTAGTAACCAATAAAGGAGATCCCACGGGACTAGGATACAAGGTTAACCATCAAACTGGACAAAGGAGACAAGAGTACAAACCAAGCCCACTGTTTTTGCAGAATCCGCCAACTAATTCATGCCCAAAAGTGTCCATGATAAGTAAACAAAAGTGCCCAACAAGACAATGAAAAGCCATACTTTGAGGGTTGCAAGGTGCACCTTCAAACATACGATCATAACAGACGGGTGAGGGAGCATATGGATGGCTCAAGTGGCGGAGATAATGACACATAGAGCCATTTGGTGGCTGCAAGGGGTTGTTGGTTGCCAGCTGAGGACCATCTAGGAGAAAAAATTTCTCCTATGGATACTACCCATAGGTGGTGGGTAACATGCCCCTGCTGAATCACAAGGATTTCTACTACAATTCAGTGGCATGGAATCCAGAAGAAAACAAAATATTAAATTATAATATTAAATCTAGCTCTAAATTTAAATTTTAAAATTTAAGACAAATTTTTTGGCCATGTGTGTGGCTAAGAAACTCAGCCACAAGGCCTAAAAAAAATTGAAACTGAAACAAAAAAATATTTGAAAGTGAAACAAAATAAAAATTGAAATGAAAACAATTTTTTTTTAAACAAATAATCAAACTTCATGAATCCTACCTGGTTGTGATGAAGTTGGGTCTAATGAAGCCTCCTTTAGCCTCCTGCAAGAGCTCCTTCACTATGCAATGGAATCACTCAACTCCTTCAATCAACACTCATGAATGAGAAATGAGTCAAATGACAAGTGAATGAGAAATGAGAGGGAGGGAGGTGCTTATAAAGCATTTCCTTGCCTCCATTTTCCATTTCCCTCCACCAGATCCAAAAAAATGACATAAATTTTTGTAAAAATCAAATTTCGGTCCTTGTTGGTTTGCCAAGAGTCTGATATGAGTCTTATGAGGGTCTTATGCAGGTCCATAGGTCTTGAAGAATTTGGACGAGTCTTGGAGGGTCCGAGTCTTATGGGAGGTTCTTGGCCTCTAGACTTGCTTCAACATTTGACTCGTGAAGACTCGTGAGTCTTCAGGAGTCTTACGAGGGTTGTGCTTCACTGACTTCTATGCTTTTTCATGTTGTAAACTTCTGTATCAATCAAATCCAAGTTTATAATAGCCCTCTTCTTGTCCATTGGGTTTGGTGGAAAGCGTGTTTGATTGTTTGTATCTCTTATTATGGCCATCAAGGCATTGCCAATATCTTCCTCCATAACCATAGGACCTTATATTTCCCTTGAGCCCTTGTTTGTTAAAGATCTTGTTGGGTCATTTCTTTAGGGAAGCCTACCTTATGGGGGATAGCATGCACCACTAAATAGTTGGAGAGAGGTGATAGCATGCACCATAAGACCGATGTTTCCTAGTGTGACTTTGCACTAGGCCTAGTAGATTTTGTGGTAACATTTTTGGTGTTGTTGTTGGGGATGAGTTGAGTCCAACTCCTTGTGATCCGAAATATGTGCTTCAATATCTTTTAATGAGAACATCTTGAAGCCAAAACTAAAATTTCTCATCTGGCAACTCCGAAGCCCTATCCTTGCATAGGAGCTTATAGTGGTAGGTCTAGAACAACCATCTCTCCTAGAAAGAAGACCATTCCTAAAGCCCCTGATACTCTTGTTACTTTTGTAGCAAAATCCCATTTAGGTAGCCCTTCTATTTGAGCCACAATGGCAAAGCCATGGCTCACTAATGTCTACAAACCCTTTGATATGAGTGCCATTCAAGGACACCCTCATAAATTTTCTGATAAGTATGAAGAGTGATTATCAAAGTTCAATGGGAATTGTACAGTCACAATTGAGCAACACATCAATCAATTTTACTGACATGTTGATAGGAGTGACATCCAAGATGAGAATGTAGCCATGAGATTGTTTGGGTTTTCCATAGAGGATAATGCTGAAGATTGGTATCTAGTTTTGGATTTAGGAGGAATAAAAAACTGGGACCAATTACATGAAGCTTTCAATAAAAAATGGGCAACTGTCAAATATAGAATGGAATTATTAGCTAAGTTCCAGCAGGCTAAGAAAATGGAGAATGAGGGTATCAACGATTTCACATAGAGATTTGATAAATTGCTCAAAGATGTGCCTATACTCTATAAGCCCACTGATCAAGCCTTGCTTACGCTTTATGTTGATGCTTGGACATGTCTCCTATTCCTTAAATGATAAGGAACCTACAAACATTGAGCGAGACAAAGGCTTTGCTATAGCCATTGAATGCAACCTAACCATGTCCAAGATTGAATTTCTATCTTATCCTAGAACCAAATTTGAGGTCAAACTAAGCCATCCCTAAAGTTGGCTTCAACTTACTGGCCTTTGCTGAAAGGTTATGATGAATAGGTTGACCATCTTAGAGAAGGAAAGAGGTTCCCATCTTAATTATCCTTCAAAGCCTTAATATAACAATTATAGGGCCCTTAGAAGGTAAATCTCTTGAAGGTTTTGATAGCATGCTGGTTAGCGATCAATTTGATCAAGAGAGATTTGTTGTCCTTGATCTGTTAGATCGATGAGTGTTGAGGCTTTGCGAGTGAAGCATTGTCTGGGAGGACATCTGGCCAACACTTTGTGTTGATGTCTAGGTCCCGACGTTGGAAGGGTGGTGTTGGTCATTGAGCTCTGACACGCACTTGGATCCTCGGGTTGATGGTTAACAAGTAAGCTTGATGGTACCTAGAGAGGCTGAAAGGTTGAGTCCATCTTAGCCCCACCCAGATAGATTTCCCTGGTCAGGAATCTAGTCTGTGGCATTGCAATGCCTAGATTGTTAAGAGACCAATGGATAGATTACCCTGGTCAAGAATCTAGTCCATGGCATTGCGGTGCCTAAAGTTCTTCATAGATGATGTGGTTTGAGATCTTCCTGATTATATGCAAATATGAATACCTCCCTAGTTAAGAGTGTTAATTTTAGGTATGTTCTATTCTAGAGCAATTTATTTCAATTTCTTTCCCACATTAGCAATCACATCAACATAAAGTAAACTGCAGATAGAACATAAATATAAATCGCAGAAGACAAGCCAAGACAAGAGGACACAAGATGTGGCACTAGCTAGGGACAAACCCCAATGCGGGGAAACCCTTGATCAATTCTTCTTTTATGTTCTTTAAAGTTCAGCAGAGAAAGTGAGAGAGATAGTACATTTACAAGAGAAGTCAGTCACTTTGACTTTTGATATCGGCATGAGATTAGTTGAAGACATATTGCTTCAACTGATTCTCTAAGGTGAGTTGTTCACCTATCATAGTGCTGCATCTCGTCTATTTGCTGCACATTACCGTGTGACACCTTGTTGTACTGTCACATGTGTTGAACCTTGATGACTGAGCTGCTCTCAACTTCATGCTGCTCATCATGCTGCATCTTCCATGGTCTTATTCATCATCAAGCTGCCCATACTCATGATCTCATTCATCATTATGCTACCTATGCTCATATCATCATGCAACATTATGCTGCCCATGCTCATATCATCATGCTGCTTATTATGCAACCCATGATCTCATACATCATGATGCCTTCCTTCGGAGACAAATGCTCCAGCTATTTCGGCAGTTCCTAGTAGTTTTGGCTTTTCTGGCAGTTCCGACATTTCTTTCTTTTCCGGCTTTTCTGGCTTTTCCTGTATTTCCAGCTTTTCTGGCTTTTCCAGCAGTTTCGGCAGTTCTAGCTTTTCTGGCAGTTTCGGCAGTTCCAGCGTTTCCAGCTTTTCTGGCTTTTCTGGCTTTTCCGGTATTTCCGACTTCTTCGACGTTTCTGACTTTTCCAACAGTTCTGGCTTTTCCAGCAGTTCTAGCTTTTTTGAATTTTCCGGCAGTTCCGACGTTTTTGGCTTTTCTGGCAGTTCCAGCTTTTCTGGCTATTCCGGCTTTTCCGGCAGTTCCGGCTTTTCCGGCAGTTCCGACAGTTCCAGCTTTCCGGCAGTTCTAGCTTTTTCGGCTTTTCCGGCTTTTCCTTAGGATCTCTCCTCCTACTAAAACCCAAAGACAAGTAGAGAGAGGAAGAGATCCAAGTATGTCGAAATGACTTGAAGTCCTCTTCTATTTATACTAAAATGTAGAGGTTGAATAGACATGACTGTTGGGCTTCTGAGCCTACATAAGTTGCTGGTTGACTTAACAATTTGTCCATAACATAAATAAATTCATAACTTCATAAATACTTATCAGAATCGGATGATCTTTAGATCAATCCTACACCTCTCAATGAGAGGGATCCAATAAAAATATCAGCTGCCATAAATAATATGACCCACATGAAGTTTGGCCCTAGTTGACAATTTTAACACTACCTCTCAATTAGGGAGAACTCCATCTGCTAATCCATATGTCCAACTGTACTATCTCTGCTATCAGTGCCCAGCACTACTCTGCTAGCTCTTCTCAGCTCAGCTCTGCTCTGCTGGCTCTGCTCAGCTCAACTCTGCTCTGTTTAGCTTTGTTGGCTCTGCTCTGCTCTATTGGCTCTACTGGCTCTGCTCTCCTCTGCTCAACTCTGCTGGCTCTGCTGACTCTGCTTAGCTCTGCTGGCTTTGCTCTGCTCTATTCAGCTCTGCTGGCTCTGCTCTACTCTACTCAGCTCTGCTGGCTCTGCTCTGCTCAACTTAGCTATACTGAACCATGAAGAAGAAGAATTGATCGAGAATGTGTCATACCATTCCCCACTAACTCGAAGTCAGTCTCAGAGTGTGTACCACTGGTCCCAGACCAGTCCTCAACCGACCCGAAATCAGTGTCATAGTAGGTACAACTCCTACCACTGGTCGCAGACCAATACTCTACTGACTTGAAGTCAGTCTCAGAGTATGTACCACTAGTTCTAGACCAGTCCTCAAACGACCCGAAGTCAATGTCATAGTGGGTACAGCTCCTACCACTAGTCCCAGACCAGTATCATTGATCCCATATCAATGAAGGTCATCCTACCAAAGGGAGTACAGTAGATACAACGATGCGTCCATTGGTACTACTATGGTCCCTATCCTCATTTCCCTGCTCATTGATCAAATGAGAGGTACTTCCCATGAGTCCCAGACTGCATGGGTAGGATGCCTCGATAGGAGAACTTAATCAATCCTGTCCTCATAGGAGAACTAATCATCCTGCTACACAATTGCCATGGAGAACACATCATCCAGGCCTCACAGGAGAACTAATCATCCTGCTACACAATCGTCATGGAGAACACATCATCCAGACCTCACAGGAGAACTAATCATCCTGCTACACAATCGTTAAGGAGAACACATCATCTAGACCTCACAGGAGAATTAATCATCCTGCTACACAATCGTCATGGAGAACACATCATCCAGACCTCACTGGAGAATTAATCATCCAGCTACACAGGAGAGCAAATCATCCTGTCCCACAAGAGAGTGAATCATCTTGTCCCACAAGAGAGCGAATCATCTTGTTCACAGGAGAGCGAATCATCCTGTCCACAAGAGAGCGAATCATCTTGTCCCACAAGAGAGCAAATTATCTTGTCCACAGGAGAGCGGATCATCATGTCCATAGGAGAGCGAATCATCTTGTCCCAGCGCACACCACCAGGGGAGGGTGAGTCACCCTGTGGTCATATGTTGTTCCAGTAAGAACCACAAGCCCCTAGAGCTCTCAGAGCTCAATGTATACAACATGCAGGACCCTTGTACAAGGGTCTCTTGAAGACTCCAAGTCATTCGGGAAAATCATAGATTTGATCTTTCCCCTGGGGCTTAGACAAAGTGTAGCGGCCTGTACATCATCCATAGTGATGGAGCTTCTTTGCTCATAGACTTACCATATCCCAGATAAGGTAGTATTTGATGTCTATCTGCTGGAGCAATTGTCAAATACGAGATTCCTCAATAATCGAATCCCACCTCTGGTTGTCACAGAGAATCATAGTGGTACAAACATCTCACTTGAAGAGCTTCCCCAACCAGGCAGCTTCATATGAGATCATACTCGTAGATATGTATTCGGTCTTAGCGGTGCTTATAAGAATCAACTTCTGCTTCCTGCTGATCCATGATATTGAAGCAGAATCCAAAGAGAAACAGTGCTAAGAAGTGCTCTAGTGATCCTCCACATTGCCTGCCCAATCAACATTCGAATAATCATGCAGTTTCATATTTCTGGCAATGTATCTCAATCCATGAGAGATTGTTCCCTGAAGACATCTCAGAAGATTCTTGGCACCAATCTAGTGAGGTTCAACCAAATATGAGCTCACCATGCTAACTGCAAAACATATGTGTGGATGGAAGTTCTCTAAGAACATCAACGCGAATGAGTTTATGAGATTCAGAGGCATTTCCCAAATCTAGTCCAACATCACTACCATATAACTTTTGAAAGTAAAGATCCTCAAGGTAGTCACATGCTTGCCGTTCACCATTCCACATTTGGAATCCAACTCCCTCTTACTTCTGCAAATGAGAGGGTCTGCACCTGTTAGAAGTAGGTCGTTCTCATAAGATGCTAGTATGAGAGGTCTATCTCAGACCCCTTGGGTTGTTCCAGACCTGTGGACCTGCTACATGAGGGGAATGGTCCCCTTGTAAGATTTTCCTTCGGTACATCTCAAACATGTACTTTCATGCTCCTTTTGAATTCAGGCATCCCTATCACCATCTGACTCACAGACCTTCGGTGCTACGTGACAATGGACATGGTCCCTAGTGGACTTCCTGCAATTTGATACAACCATGAACTCAAAAACATCTTTGAAAATTCTATTTCCAAACACGTACCTTTCCATCGATGAGTGCCACCTTGAAACCTTTGACTTCCATTTCCGAGATGGGCACTAGGTTCTTCTTGTGATCAGGTACATAAAAGTAATTCGGGGTTCCTTGCTTTCTTTGAAGAGTCGACCATTTTCTTGATGACCTGCATTACCTTCGAACACTCCTTCGCATAATGGCCGAACTTATTGCAACCAAGGCATCCGCCTTTCCTTCCACCCTTAGATCCGAACTTCCCAATGAAGTGATTTTTAGATGGGCCATCAGAAACTTCTACTACGACATTCTGATAATATGTTCTGCTTCGACTTCACCCTTTGTGAACTTAGAAAAGAGATGTGGAACCCATTGATCCTTTTGTCTTGTCCCTATTGTCTTTGGTGATTGCTCTTTCACTCTTGCTTGGGCATTGTCTTCACCTAAGCCCTCAATTTCTTTTCCACATTAGCAATCACATCAGCATAAAGTAAACTGCAAATAGAACATAAATATAAATTGCAGAAGACAAGCCAAGACAAGAGGACACAAGATGTGGCGCTAGCCAGGGACAAACCCGAATGTGGGGAAACCCTTGATCAATTCTTCTTTTATGTTCTTCAAAGTTCAACAGAGAAAGTGAGAGAGATAGTACATTTACAAGAGAAGTCAGTCAGTTTGACTTTTGATATCGGCATGAGATCAATTGAAGACATATTGCTTCAACTGATTCTCTAAGGTGAGTTGTTCACCTATCATAGTGCTGCATCTCGTCTATTTGTTGCACATTACCGTGTGACATGTTGTTGTACTGTCACATGTGTTGAACCTTGATGACTGAGCTGCTCTCATCTTCATGCTGCTCATCATGCTGCATCTTCCATGGTCTTATTCATCATTAAGCTGCCCATGCTGATGATCTCATTCATCAGTATGCTGCCCATGCTCATATCATCATGCATCATTATGCTGCCCATGCTCATATCATCATGTTGCTTATTATGCTGCCCATGATCTCATACATCATGTTGCCTTCCTTCGGAGGCAGATGCTCTGGCTATTTCGGCAGTTCCCGGTGGTTCTAGATTTTCTAGCAGTTCCGGCTTTTTCGACAGTTCCGACATTTCCAGCTTTTCCAGCTTTTTCAGCTTTTCTAGCTTTTTCGGTATTTCCGGGTTTTTTGGCAGTTTCGGCTTTTTCGGCAGTTCTGGCTTTTCTGGCAGTTCCGACAGTTCCTGCAGTTCCGGCTTTTCAAGCTTTTTTGGGTTTTTCGGTATTTCCGGCTTTTCCGACAGTTCTGGCTTTTCCAGTAGTTTCGGCTTTTTCAGCTTTTCCGGCAGTTCTAGCTTTTCCAGTGTTTTAAGCTATTACGACATTTCCGGCAGTTCCGGCTTTTCCGGCTATTCTGGGTTTTCCGGCAGTTCCGGCGTTTCCAGCTTTTCATTAGGATCTCTCCTCCTACTAAAACCCAAAGACAAGCAGAGAGAGGAAGAGGTCCAAGTATGTGTCGAAATGACTTGAAGTCCTCTTCTATTTATACTAAAATGTAGAGGTTGAATAGACATGACTGTTGGGCTTCTGAGCATATATAAGTTGCTAGCCAACTTAACAATTTGTCCATAACATAAATAAATTCATAACTTCATAAATACTTATCGGAATCGGATGATCTTTAGATCACTCCTACACCTCTCAATGAGAGGGATCCAATAAAAATATCAGCTGCCATAAATAATATGACCCACATGGAGTTTGGCCCTAGTTTCCAATTTTAACAAAGAGGGACTGCTGGAAAATGTAACTAGGTTCGGTTTTCATAATTGTACTTGAAGTCAAAATGTAGTATATTTGTCAAAAGAAATCAAAAGTATTTTTTATTATTGATTTAATTGAATTGTTAAATCATGGGTTTCATGCTTGGGTCAATTGTTATAGGTCAAGCTTCTACTGTAGTCTTTAGGATTATTTATTTGGGTCAAAGTCCATATGTTTGTTTGGTCAAAGGCTCCTCCATCAAGTCTCTTTCAAGTTAGCTTCAAATAGATTATCCTCAAGTCAATTTCACTTAACAACACAAAAGTCGGCCTAACCATAAAATGGAGACACAACTGTTTATGATGATCACGTCGGCGCATTTACTATGGACGAACCACTATATATACCAACATAAGGACTTCATATAAAACAAAGAAATGAACTTCGGATTTTAGAGTGATAATTTCTGTGCTATAACAAAGAAGAACAAGTTTGGATATTAGTGATAATTTCTGTGCTATAACAAAGAAGAACAAGTTTGGATATTACAAGAGTAAGTCTCGGTGTAATCACAGTAAGGGAGTTTCAGTATCATTACAGGAAGCTTAGATCATCTTTGAGTTTGAAGTTCAAATATCACAGCAAGGGAATAACACAGTCTCGGTGTCACAATAGTGAGATGGTTTCGACATCATTGCAAGAAGGAGCTCAAATAAGTGACCTCACTTCGATGCTATAGTAGATGCATTTTGGTGATAGAACAATGGACAAGTCTTGGTTGAATTGTAGAAGACAAGCTCATGTGGATTACAATGGAGACTTATTGTGATACATCACAGTGAGGATTCAGCGTTACGACAGTGTGAAGGATTCACCACAGTCAAGGTCTCGGTGCTATCACAGTTCCAAGGATGACTTGATGGAGGATGTCTTGGGTCTAGATTGTAAGGGTCTTGGTCATTTCATCTTTTTGAATCTACTGAAGGAAGAATCTGTGATTGGGTTTTCCCCTTGAGGGGAGTTTTTCCTTGGCAGTGTGCCTACAACTTGTGTACGCTTTTATTTGTTTCTTGGCATTAGTGTTGATGATAAGAAAAGATAAATCAAAAGAACTAATAATAATAAAAACATCACAAAATAATGTCATTAATAAGGGAAATCATTTAACTTCCAACTCAGATTTTCGAACACAATTGTCTATGGAATATTTTCATTCATGAAGTTGGTGTAGTTGCTCTTTAGTTTATGCGAAGTTGTTGGGCTTGTCTTTGTGAGGGATTTTTCATATGATTATTTGAAGTATGGTGAATTATTGTCCTAGGGGTACATGAATGTTCATGAATTGCCTTGATAAGTCATCATTTGCAATACAAAGAAGTATAAATTTCCCTTTGTAACCTAGTTGCTACTTAGGCTATACAAAGTTGTCGGGGAACTCCTTGGTTGGAGTTAAGCTTATCTAAACATTTATTTCATTTGATTCCATTCTCCCAGTTGGCTAGGCATTGGTCTAGTCCTAAGGTGATCACGAAAGAATATTCTTCTCACCTTCTCTTCCTCTTTCTAAGCCCTAACCTAGTAGGCCTCGTAGAGCATCATCTTAAAATCATTCTTAATGATTGAAAGTCCTTGAAAATTCGTCCACTATGCGCTGGGGTGTTCTTGAGAGGTCCTCCAAATTTGAGGTCGATCCCATGGTGGAATCTCGAGATATTCCAAGCCCTAGCTTGAAGACCGTTCTCTTCCCTAGGTGTCCTTTAGTTAGTGGCTTCATTAGGATCATTGCACTCAAATTCGAAGGAGAATTCAATTCCTCTGATCCTATTTTCCTCCCTAACTTGGTCAAGATCATCCATTTGTTGCTACAATCCAAAACCTTGACCTCGTTTGGGCCCACTTGGGCTTCTTTGTGGTCCCACTACATCATAACTTCAAATTCACAAAGATCACTTACAAACCCTATTCTTCTAGGATTCCTTGATCTTGGGCACTTCTTTTCAAGTAACACTCCCCAAACCCTAGGTCTAGGCATCCTCTTAGCCCCTCTAAAGAGTTATCCACCTTGCTTATATAGCAAGTAAACCCATTATTAGACCCAAGAAGGTTATGCGCAATCAGAGGAAGGTCAAAATTAAGGACACAAAGGGGATATGCCCCAGAGGATTTTTTGGCAGGGCATGCCAACAGAGAAGGTGTGGATGCGGTGTTGTCATTATACTGGAGTCGGGGTGCTACTAGCACTTATAGTGGAAGAGAGGACAAGGAACAAACAATATAGATGAAATCATAATGCTTTGGGGTGTTGTCATATTTGCCAATTGGATGAGAATGGAACAAATTTTCATGCATGGAGATGCAAAGAGCATCATAGTTCGGGTCACAGATTTCACTCTCTTTAGCTCGCTATACTATCCAACTGGATGAGGCGTATTAGAATTCTAGCAAGCAATTTTTAGGGCATTATATTCACACACATATACAAAGAACTGAAACAGGTTGCAGATCTTCTTTCATAGAGGGGTATCAACTCAAAACCAGATAAATTTCACTTCGTTGCATATGTATGGGACACACTTATGAATGTTGGATCTATCAACTCCATGTAGGGAATCTTTTCCCCATTTTTTTGATGGCTATTTATGTTTTGGCGCACTTGTTTATGCTGGATCCATCAATCTTTTGATGGCTTTATATGATTTTGTAGAACTAGAGGTGAGGATTACACACACCTTTTTGTCTCAAATGTAAGGTAGAGAATAGTAGAAAGATACTGATTGGTACAAACAGAAAAATCCATGAGAACCAATGACTTTGTTTGAAAAATATCAATGAATGTACTATCTTTTTTATTAATGAAAAGAAAGCATTTTTTTGATTGAAAAAAAAAAAACATTTTTGGGCCTCTCTTGTGAATAGGCTTTAGGAATCACCCTGCATCCTACCATTTATCTATCCCTTCTAGTGATTCTTCTCATATCAAGACTCCTCCCATTAGTGAAAGTCCGTAAAGACCAGGGAGCTTTAGCTAAGGTGACAGGGGGCTATTGATCCATTATTTTTACTTGACCTAGTAGTTGCTCTATAAGATCCCTTCCTACGACCCCTGCTAGTTTGAGCAGTGATAGATACCTTGGTAGTAGCCAAGATGGTATCTTGATCACTATAATAGTAATTGTTAAGTCAATACCTTGGAGAAGCCTAGATGGTACCTAGATCCCTAGAGCATCATGTCTTTTGGATTGGTGTCTTCGTAGTAGCCTAGATAACACTTAGAGTCCTGTAGAAGCATGTTTTTTGGGTTGGCACCTTTGCTGTGGAAAAGGAACTATTATCAATTTGGAACCTTTCTTATAGATGAGGATATCAAGATGACTCATTATGAATACCTCCCTAGTTAAGAGGGAGTGTTGGAAATTGTAACTAGGGTCGGTCTTCATAATTGCATGAAGAATTCATTTATTTGAGAAAAAAAAGGATTTTGTGATATGTCCCATTTGAAAACTTGAAAGGAAAAGAAATTTGAATTGTCAATTATTATGTATTTGTCCAAGTATCCATGTCGGCCCTCCTGGATGACAGGTCGGCTTTGTTTAAGGAGGCACCTTTTCATATGTGGAATCAACTATATATTGGCATCCATGCTCCTCCATTTGGCTATAATTTTGTGGTTCTTCTATGATGAGGTTTGAGCTATATACGAAGTTATTTGAGACAATTTCCTATGGCATAAATGTGAATTTCCTGTGCTTTATACCCTGGCAGTATACAAATTTCTGTGGTCTATATTTTGGCAATGATACAAAATTTCTTTTGGAAAATCATTGTATTTGAAGATTCTTACTGATTCTCCTTACATGATAATTACTTGTGGTATTAGTTGGCATTTTATTATTTTGTTTTACTTCTTCATCAAGCAATTATCAAAACATGAAGATCACGAAATACGAAGAACACAAGATATAGGCTCCATGCCAGGGAAAAACCCTACAACTAGGGAAAACCCAAACCATCCTCTTCTTATAGAATCAGATCAAAATGAGACCTTCAAGACTCAAAGACCAAAGTCAAACCTCCAACAAGCACCCAAGTCATCCCTCCAAGTGATCTGGACAAAAATAGGTAGAAATCAAATCTCCTTCCTTTGCTTGGGCTCCCTTCTTGTCTTTTGCCCGTCTTCTTTTTCTTTTTTGAGATCAAATTGCAAAAGTGTCTTCAAATGAATCGAGTTCATCTCCTTGATATACCCTTCACATGTGGTCAAATAGGCCTCTTCTAGGCCAACTTGTTCTTGAATTGGGCCGACTTGGTCTTAGAGGTCTTCTTGACTTTCTAGACTCGGAATAATTTTTTTACATTGTTTCAACTTGCCCAAATGGGTCTTATACAATTAATATTGACTCTCTTGACGCATGACAGTTATTCTAATGACATGACAAACCCTAGAAGCATGAAGAACATGCGTAACCTAGTTGACCAATCAAAAGAAGCATGAAACCCATGCTTGAAAATAATAATTTTTCTTTCTTCTTTTCCTTGTTACATAAGATATACCTAATGACATGAGTACACTGACAATTATGAAGACTGGACCTAGTTACTTTTCCAACAATTTCTATGTTCTAGCAGTGATGTGAAGTTCTTGTAACTTACTTTTTGGGATTGATAGAGAGTTCTCTATGACACGTGAATGCAAGCTCCCTGTGGCATATGATCTGAATTAATTTGATCTTTTGTGGAGGCTATACTGCTGGTTGATGTGAGTTTCTTGAGAAGATAATATAAATTTTCCTAAGCCCATACCTCTATGACTGATATAAGTTGTTTGTGGTACACCTTTAGTGACTGATATAAGATTTCCGAGGTTAATGCGAGTTTTAGAGATACAAGCTTTAGACATATTCTACCATGTTGATGCGCATTTTATAGAATTTGGAGGCTAACATGGCACTTGGGATAATGATTGTTTGAATTGGATTTTTCTATGACCCTACAATGAAAGGATTGCTGGGTTTTCCTCCTTGGTCGGGTTTTTCCCTGGCCTCTGGCCCATCTCTTGTGTCATCTTGTCTCTTGTGTTTACTTTCTTACATTCTAATGGTAATTGCTTGATGAAAAATATTAATAAAATAAGAGTAAACGAAATAATGTTCACAAGTAATTATCATGTTAAAGAATTCCCTTTTACATTGAAATTCCAACAAAGGGGAAGTAACACTTCCCTGGTCCACCCTTCAATTGATAGGTGTTAGTGAATAGTAATGATGGTAATGGATGGGAGAAGATTGTGAAAATTATATCACTGCAGCATCTGATTTATTTTTCCTACTTACTCTTCAATAAGTTATTTATGAAATTCCTTCAATAAACATTAAAATAAATTCTGTTGCAGATATCACGTTGTAATACAGAAACAAACACATGTACAAGAATCAACACATTGACACAGATATTTTTGACAATAGTCCCTGGAAAAACCCAATGTGGGAAAACCGGTGCAGCAAGGGAGGATTTTATTATTCAACAATTCTTTAGTACAATAGGGTGCCAAACTAGCTTACCCATAGAGAGAAAAATTCTTCAACATTTCTCCTAGTCCCAGCGTCAGCTTGGCTGACCTTTGCGTGGCTCCCAAACACTCTACGTCAACCCCTATTTGACTGCGTTAGCGCTGGGCCTCTCTATGTCACCCACGCAGGCCCTCTAGTGACTGCACAATCTCTTGCTGCCTTTGCGTCTGCCTAAGATGCCTTGCGTCTACCTCTCCTGCCTTAGTGTTGGTCTCCAGTGGCTGATCCCTTCTCTCTATTCCGTACTTGTTGCCTCTTGATTGCTCACCAGATCAGTGGTTCGAATTTCTCAGCTAACCCCTCTCCAGAAATGAAATTGACTAGTCTCCCTTAGTGTGTCCTCCAAGTGACTCTCAAGCCTCCTCTTATACTTTTCTCATTGACAAATCAACAGCCGAGATTAAGTCCCTAATCAACGACTAAAATTAACTCTAGCTTGATCCATGACTTTTTGACCCTTCTAACACAGTTTTATATTAATTCACATTAATATTTTATTTTCCCTAAGTTTAGACTTAGAGACTCCATTAAAAATATTAATTATTTTAATATCTCCCAAACTATTTAGAATCAACCCAAACCATTTCTGGGTATCAGAGATCTCATATGCTTTAGCCTCCCCAATTTTCGTGGCTAGAGCACATCTGATGCTACCCCAAATCAACAAAGACTTCATGGCCAAGTGCCATGGTCAAAGGGATTAGGTGATGGGGGGTGTCCACATCCTGAGTGTATAGATGTAAGGAAGGAGCATTCATGGATACATGAGTTACCAACTTGGCCTTGGTTTTTCCACCCCTCTTGTGTGTCTTTTACTTCTTGATTTTTCCATTTATTATTGCTTACAACACAAGGGTTAGAGCTTGCTTTGTATGATATAGCAGCCTTATTACCCCTTTAAGATGAGTCATTTTATCGCTCATCGATGTTGGGACATGCAAGGGTTCCTTCTTTTGATGTAACGGGGCAACCTGTGCTCAAGAACTGGGTCATGGCCATATGAGTGACATAGAGCTCATTCTAGCCTCTAGGTTTTTGGTAACGTGCTAATCTTTATGTCCTTGGTCGTTTTTTGCATTTTAACTTTTCTCTCTTTGTTTTTTTGTGGCCATGATATGTTCTTTCTATTTCTTTTAGCTGCATCAACCTTCCAAGGTGAAGTTTCTTGGCCCTACTCAAGGTATGTGAACATATGAGTGTCAAAACCCCAAGAACCAATGGCAAGTCGAACCTAAAGAATGGAGGTGAGATATGGGCTTGTAGTGTAGGATGGAAGGTGTTAATTATGACCTAAGTCACATGACACAGGGACACGGGACACGTAGGATATGCAAATATGAGAGTTTGACACGGGACACGTAGAACCCCCAGAACATGACACATAGGACACATTATATATATATTAAAAAGATTAATATATAGTACACAAATTCTCATGATGATACAAGTTCAATTGTACATATACATTGTAACATTATGCATACAATCATGATTCATCAATGATACAAGTTTACAACTAGCACTGACTATTACATCTATGATGAATACGATAAATTGACATTGGACAAACACAAGAAATTAACCGTAAACTGCAGTTTTCTCATTGAGTCATCAAAATCAAAATATATTACATAGGTACTTGAGCCGGGAGGACTCCTGACTAAGAATGCCTTTGGCAAATAGAAAAAACAAAACAAGGTAGACACTAGAACCCAGAACCATGGAACACGAAGGAAGAATCTCATAGGTTGCTGCCAGCAGGCTATGGGCTATGCCTATAGGCTATAGCCCATCAACATCAAACTTAGCATCAGTACCACAATTTCTGTCTTCTGCATCCTCCTCCTTTGTATCCAATGTAATCTATGCATCCGCTGGTGTGGAGGATGACCCCTTAAGAGTATCATAATCATCCAAAACACTCTACCCCTTTGTCAGTAACTCCCACAGTTCCACAACACCCAAACAACAAATGCAAATGGATAAATGCAGCCCAAATTTGGTGTACACGTGTCCAAACATTGCAATTCTCTTTGGGCATGAATCGGACACCTTCCTGATACAAATCCCAAACTTCGGACACTCACTAGTAGCGAATCGGACACATGTCAGTAGAGAATCATGTCTGACATGCTGGATTCACAACACGTTTGGGGGGGGGGGGGGGGACAAATCGGCGACTTTAATTATGACATATGGGAAGATGGAACTATGATATCTTAATCAGAGTTTCCCAAATAGTGCCCCTCCTATACCCAAAGGGCCTTAAGGGAGGTCCTACTAGACTAGCATCAAAGACTAACTCCCCAAGTAAGGTGAGAAAACAAGATCACGGTCAAGGTCTGTCAATCTTTCAGATCACCTCGCAATTCATTCTAAAGGCCCAAAAACAAACAAGTATAAGCATTCGATTGCAAAATGATCAAAGTACCTTTGAATGGCAGTCCACCTTCATCCATGTGTTCATGTGGATGGGTAAGAAACAAGTGGCTGATACAAATGGCAGAGACATATGGCATATCATCAGCTAATGGTGGCTGGCAGGGCTGCTGGCTGGTTGTCAAAAATAGGAGAAAAGTTTTCTCCTATGGGGTTACCCATTTTGGTTGGTAACACTCATTTCCACCTGAAGGCCTATTTGTTGCTCTATATTGATGCCTTTGAAATTTGGCTTGTCTTAATGATGCCTGTAAAAGATGTGTCTCGGGTTCACTTGGTGTCTTACTGATAATGAAAAATGAAATCTCGGATATATCTTCATATTCCAGGTCTTGCAATATGATTCTTTTAGCATTGTAATTATGTTTTTCATATGTCTAAATTTAGAAGGGGATATAATGGCAAGTTCTATTGGATTATAGGCTGCTTTTTCATAAAGTAGAATCAACAATTTACAGAAGACAATCATTTTGATTTAGCGGGAATTTAATAGTTAGTTTTTGTATTCCATTTTATTTTGGATAGTGTGTTTTTAGAATAATTGTTCTGGTTCGCACAGGAATTCAACAAGAAATCAAATTCTCTGTATACAATCTTGCGGAGCAGCAAACTTGCTGGCAGCCAACGGGCACCTTTTCTGAGACAGTTCCTTCTTCGTCTAAATTACAACTCTTTCTTTGAGGTGATATTGTCTTCTTAGAGTTCCTATATTAGAGCAATGTTGTGTATACAGATGGCAACTGTTTTTTTAAACAATTTTCTGTGTTCCAGTACAATGTTTTCTCAATGGGTTCAGAGTTGTTTTGTGATAAAAATTGGGTATGGTGAACAGGCTACAGCGAGAGGTGCACTGAATGTTGTAAGACCACGTCCAAGCTTGTCAGCAGCACATTAATGGTAATCTGTAGAATTGTCTTTTATCCCTTCTCATGGTCTAAGAGAATTTTCATCATTTAATTCTGTTTGCTTAAACTGATTTAGTGATGTTGCATCCACAGATCAAATGGTTTCTTATTGGCAGTACATGGAGAGATTTTACTGAAGATTTTCTTGTAAACAGTGCTGATTTGTTTGTTGCTTCTACTTTTTTCTGCTTGGGGGAGTGGTGCATCCAGCTTCACTAATTAGATTTTTCACTAGTCCATCTATTTCTGTTACATAATGATAATTATTCGGAAGGAATTCTATTTTAAAGATTAAATACTGTTACATGCCATCCCTTCATCTGTTTCCTTAAGGGAAAGGAACCAAGATGTTGTGTGAGGTGTAAAAAGTAATCAGTTTTCTTGTGCTTGTGAAAGGTTGAGTTTTAAAAAGAACATTCATCTCATGCATAAACTCACTCCTGACTTTGGGCTTGCCCTGTGCTGTACTTCCATTCATCTCTCTCTGGTTGATCCATAATTATTATGAAAGCTATCATGCTTTAATGCTCTCACTAAATGCCCCAGCATTAAGGTTGCTAACAGAGGAACCACTCTCACAATATCAAAATTTCATTATAATGGCACATCAAATACTGAATTTGTCAAAGCAAGCCAACACATTAATCTTTGAGGTCTCTCCTAACTTCTATAGAATAAACGCATTTGCATATGCACACAATTAGTACTATATATATGAAACGAGGGTAATAGCTGCAAGGCAACTAGTCACTGCCTTGGGAGTATGTTATACTTTTTGTCTAATGAGCCTATGAATAAACACTAAAAACTATATCTTTTTTTCGAAAACTCAATTTAGTACTAATGTGTATTAAAGTAAATAAAGCAGTCAGTTACAATGGACATACATTATCCGAAATAGGATTAATGATTATGGTTGTATCAAGACCTAGTTGCAATCAATACCGAGAATTTATAGATTTTTTAAGTATTAATTTTATATAAATATATAAGCTAACAATATCAAAAAATATTAAATAGGATGCTTAAGAATAATAGTCTTTGTAGGAGAATATTAGGACCAGTGAATATCTTTAAACACAATTGATCCATAAACTATCGTGAATATTCCATTGGATAGTTCATCACAACAGATCTACTAAAATAATTTGTAAATCCAAAATCTACACAATGAAGGTTAATTTTTCCTTGGATTTTTTAATTCGTTAATTACTGTTTTATGCATGCAATATAGAAAATGTGGAAAATAGAGAACAAACAGAAATACAATCACTCACAACCATAAAAACACAAGATATGACTTCAAAAACCTTTTCGGAAGAAAACCCAGCTAGAAGGTGAGTGTGCTTTACTCTCTCTTTCTCTAAATAGAAATGCATGCAAGTACGAAGAATTGAGACTTGTGGCATGTGGATTGCCACAGTGCACAAAAACTATTTGTTTGCTCTCTCTCTATCCACTCTTAGTGACTTTGTTAAGCTATGGAACAAAATGCACTTGGATAGAAAATGGAACCCTTTTTCCTTCGAGTGGCTTGATTATAACGTAGCCTGATAGCCTATTAGTGGTTTAGTTTGACTCTTATAAGGTCTTCTTCATCATGATTTGATCCGAATCGGATCCACAAAAGACTGTCAAGAACCTTGACTGTATCGAGTTGAACAAATCTCTGAAAATTCCAAAACAGTGATCAAAAAACGCCTTGAACCAGTGGCCATGGCAACGGACATGGAACGACGAGAACTTTGGTCAAACCGCGCTAACCGAGGCCCATGGAGACTGCGCAGGAGGTCAAAACAGACCCTGGGAGCCCCGGATCGGGAAAAAGAGGCGATTTTAATGTGCGGTTAGCGACATCGCTGGGCAAACAAGGCTAAAATGGAAAAGCTTTAAGCACTCAGTCACGTTGGGAGCCGGAGAACCACGGGCGAAAAAACAAAAAGCGCTAAAGGACAAAGGCAGGACCCGTACTCTGGAAAACCAACGGTATCGATCGGGGCGCCTTTGAACGGTAAGAGGTTTTGGAGGAGAGCGGAGCGATCCCACTCAGCGATCGATGCGTGGCAGCGAAGGGGAGAGAAAAACCGCCGTGATCGCGCACTATCGGTCGAGCAAGTCAACCACGCTTGATGTGCATATGACATTGGATCTGGAGGAGCCTAGATCGGACGACTGAGATTGCGCTTGATAGAAAGAAGCGGAATTGACAGGGATTAAGCTGCGTTCTAAAAGGATTTGGAATCTGTTTGACTGCCACGGTGGGGAAAGAACGTATCCACGACATAATCGAAGAAATGAACCGATGAAGCATGCCGGCACAAGTTAGATGGAGACATGTGGCACTTCTTGAGCGTTCATGCTGACGTCGAATAGGGAACTCCAAGCACAGCTGCAGAAGAAGAATCGACACAGGCAGGAGAGGAACCGAACAGGGATATGGATCGAATGGTTAAAGCCATGAACAGAGATAGTCGAAGAAAGAGGATTTTGAAAGGAGTCCAAGGGACCAGAGAAACAGTGAACAGTGAACCCTGAGAGGAGCATTGAACACAGAGAACAGTAAAGCCAAGCAGAGGAGACAGACGGCCGAGTTGACCACAGGCAGCGTCGAGCACCAGAGAGCTTGAAGATTCAATTCAAGCCTTCCCATAGAGGAATCTATTCGAACTGAGCTTCACATTTGGCTCTTTCCACTGTAGACCAAGGGTCACAGAGCTAGTAGGAAGAAAAAGAGTCTGTGAACTTTGAGTGGCTTGGGGAATCCAAGAACCACCCTACCTAGCAAAATTTGCTTCAGGAGAACTTATATTGAGTCCCTGTGTAATTTCTCTGCTGTAAGACACAATAAAACAAGGCCACCACTGAAGCTGGACCGGAGACGTAGCCCTGGAGAATAGGGTGAACTCCTTATTAAAAACTGTTTGTGTCTTTGTGTTGCTTACTGCATTTCTCTGCTGTCTTTACATTTAAATGTCTGTGTATCATCAATCTGATCGATTTGTTGCTTGAATAACACAGAACACACACTAGCATATGAGTCTGTAATACCTTTTGTTTAACAAATCTTCAACTGAGGTCACTCATAGGGTGATTATCAGATCATGATCATGTGTCTGGCCTCTTTTCCATGAATAATGGGCATTGATGTGACATTCTCTCATATCATGGTTTACCCCCAAAAAATGTTGTTCAATGTTTAAAACTGCCTTTGGAAAAAATGGTTATGGGGTCCACTAGGAAAAATGGTTCTGGGAGTTAATTCCTCCACTTTTTACACTTTAAATGTCATTGGACATTAGGTTCAGTGCTCTCTGGGTGTTTTGTGACATGGACTAATTGCCTATCATGGATCGTAACTCTGGCGAATGTAGCAGAGACTAATGCCTATTGGTTATGGTTTAACAACAATCGTGATCCCAACAAGTGGTATCAGAGCAACAGGTCTCGAGTTCAAAACTCACCTGGCTCACACTGGGGGTGAGATTGTTGGACATTAGGTTCAACGCTCCTCATATGTTTCACGACATTGACTAACAACGTCTAATGTATTTAACTCTGGCGATTGTAATGGAGACATATGGTTGCAGGGTTTGGTCTAACGACAATCGTGGTTCCAACAAGTGTTGAATGGTGTTGTCGTTGATGTCAACATTAGTCAATGAACGCTCTTATATTTGTCTGAATTACATCAAGTTGGAAGCTTCGATGAAGGATGGATGGAACCCTACTCCTAGGGTTTGGGTTTCCTGGACTAAGAACATACCCCACCCTTGTTGAGGCATTTTGAAGAAGCAAATCAATGAGTTTTCCTTAGAGATCCTCATCATTGGATTCTCCTCGTCGAGTTGTTTCTAGTGATATGTAGCATGCCCTTAGAGGCCTCTTGGTTTGAGAGAGATTCACATTTGAATTTGAAGACCCTAGTAAATGAGTCAAAAC
Organism: Pinus taeda; assembly: GCA_000404065.3. Lineage (NCBI taxonomy): Eukaryota > Viridiplantae > Streptophyta > Pinopsida > Pinales > Pinaceae > Pinus > Pinus taeda. Next base: position 141,647 of record APFE031716483.1, read on the forward strand.
CCCATGAGATGGTGATGTGGCAGCTTCTCCTTGGTCAAATCAAAAGTTCACGTTATAAGGTCACCCAACATAGATTAAAATAATTCTCCCTATCACAAAATATCACTCATAAATTATTATTTACCAATAATCTATGATGGATGAGAGTTTTGGGGCTTATCAAAATAATTGAAGTTTAAATTTAAAAATCTTAAAGGGTTTTCCCTCCAAATTAATTGAATTTTTAAAAGGTCACCATTATTGCTGGGAGTTCAAATGCTCGTAGAAGCACCTCCTAATCTAAGAGTTTGACTATAAAAGGCCACTTATCCTAACCTCAAAAATATGAACTTGAACACACGGATAATGTAATATTTAGTTCTGAAATCTCTTTTGACCCTATTATTGCTCAAATTAGCAAGGGGCCAAAAAAGGACTCCATAAGGGACAATTGCTAGATTAAGGGCACCGATGGAGACTTAGCCCACTGTCACCTCAACTAAGACTCCCTACTCTTTACAGACTTTCGTCAATGGGAGGAGACTCGATATACAGGAAGCCACTTGTGAATGATGAATCATCAAATGGATGTGAATTGACCTTAATGATCCTTTCCCTAGGAGTTTAAGGATGAAGCGAGGTACAAATCTTTCTAAGAGAAGGAGGTGACGATTTAATGGCTAGGTTTAAGGAATATGCCTTGTAAAGGAGTTTCCCAATCCCTAAAATCCTTATTGAACTTGGTTTCCCAAGTGGTTCTTGAATAATTGACTTCTCAAAGGTATGAGACCACATGGGACCAAGTGGACCTAGGTTAGGTTAAGGGGAGGGAGTTTAGCAACTAATGATGATCTTAACCTAAAAAAGGAAGGGGAAAGGATAAACACAAGAATTTCCACTTAAAGGTGTCAAATTGATCTTATGAGGTGCTAGCCTAGGGAACACCATGGAAAAGTTTGATTTCAGAGCTAGGGCTTGGGATATCTCACAGTCCTACCATCATGTTCTTCAAATTTGGAGGCCTTGAGGACACACCAAGCAATAGAGGCTAGGAGATCGAACTTTTTCTATGGATACTTTGTCAGAAAAGTGATGACCTAGGTAGCCCAGCATGGCTAGACCTAGAAAAATGGAGAAAAGGTAAAGGAAAAGGTTTAAGGTGATCACCTTATGGTGGACCAATGCCTAATTCCTTTTGGGGATATGGAGTCAAGAAGAATTATGAAGAAGGATCTTGTTTTTAGCTCAAGGAAGCTCTAAGTGCAACTTCGTTCGATGTTAGGGCATAAAAAGAAAGTGACCTTAAAGCATTATACTTTGCTTGCAGATGAAGATGGCTTATCAAGATAACTTCAATCTTTAGGACAATTCATTCAACAAAAAGGCCCATACATAGACATATGCTCTATAGAAACATAATTCCATAATGAAGCAGTAAATGCATGCAACAATTAGTCCTAAAATAACGAAAATCCCACAATCAATGTATGTGACAAAAAAAAAAAATAGCATCAAAGTTGTACTTACATGTAAGAGAATATATCCAACCATCAATACATTTGCCAACATAGAAGCTCTAAGATAACAAAATCCATTCTAGACATTAAAATTCATCCATGCTCCAATTTATCCTCCAAGAAAGAAATGTGAAATTCTTAAGAGAGAATGATCCAATCTAAGTAATGATATAAATGAATTCATGTCTCTCCTATTTATGTACTCATTAGGATTTTGAATTACCTAATTTGAGCCTACATTAGTCCATCAACTAAAATAATGTGCAAATAACTATCTATTAGTGACAAGCCCACCAAATTAGCTCACAAGTAAAATAATAAGCCTCCCAAGAGGTTGAATAATCAATAATGCATGTCGTTGGGCTCTCTAAAAGGCTTGATGAAGTCCATAAGTGCTAAAATGATGAATTGTATGACACGTGGCACGTCATACAAGTTCGCTCTACTGAACTTGTCTATAATCAGGTCATTGTGGGAGATTTGACATAACTCTACCTTGGAGAATCCAATTTGGATCAAACTAGTGGCATTGGAAAGAGGACGCAGAGGGCTACTGCAAGTTGCAATTTCATAACTTAAAGATCTGAAAGTGCAGAGTTACAGTTGTTTCAAGATCAAGCTCCTAAAATCAAGAAAAAACAAGATGAGGGAGTTTAAGGGCAAGGATCTAGTAAATTTGATACACTAGATGGATCAATATTTTGATCTACATGGTGTACCACTGTTACAAAAGGTATGTATTGCATCTTCATATTTAGAACCAGATCAATTTTTATGGTATAAAGGGATTTGTTCTCATAAACAACTTGTTACATGGTCAATTTTCACGGAGGAAATGGTAGCACATTATGAGGATACAAAGAGCAACACCTTCTTTAGAGCAAACACCACAATAATTGGAAAGAGTAAAAGGGCTTTGTTACATAGTGGAAAGTAAAATTATGGCAACAAGGAAGTCTACCTCTCACAACTATAAAGATGGAAGTGTTGTTTCTTCTAGCCTTCCACAACCTACAAGGGTTACACCACAACAATTGAAAGAAAAAAGAGAAAGGGCTTTGTTACAATTGTGATAGCAAATGCACTAAAGGTCATAAGTGTACTGAGAAGAAATTATTTTACGTAGAGTATGACGAAGAGGAAGAAAATGATCAAGAAACATCAAAAGAAGAGAAAGAAGAAATGAATCAGACCATATCTTGTAAAGCATTGGCAAGAATTACCACTCCTCAAACTCTCAAGGTAGAAGGACATATCAAGAAGAAAAAGGTGCAAGAAGTGAAAGATCACATCGAGAAAGAAGAAATGAATCCAACCATGTCTTGTAATTCATTGGTCAAAACTACCACTCAAACTATCAAGATAGAAGGACATATCAAGAAGAAAAATGTTCAAGAAGTGAAAGCTCACATTGAGCGTCAAGAAATGAATCCGACCATATCTTGTAAAGGATTGGAAGAAATTAACACTCCTAAAACTCTAGAGATAGAAGGACATATCAAGAAGAAAAAGGATAGCACCAAGATATGGAAGGCTGAAAAGCCTGGAAATCTATTTGGAAATTTAGATGGTATGGGATTCTTGGCTGAAAGCAATTTTGAGAAAGCAGAAGAACATTCAGTGTCTGCTCTTAAGCAACCGGTTTGGAGAAATGGAAGGCGGCCACTGCAGTTGGAAGAAAACCGTCGTGCTACTTACAGGCCATTTAACCAACTAGAGAATGGAAATGACTCAATACTTACTATTCTAGATGGGGAGTCAAAGTAGCTAATCCCTGTTGGAATTCGGTCAGAGCATGCTTATGCAAGAAGTCTTGCTCGGTTTGCTGCAAACCTTGGACCAGTTGCCTGGAAGATTGCATCTCAGAAGATAAGGAGAGATCTGCCCCCAGGTGTCTCATTTGGCCCTGGATGGGTCGGTGATTATGAGGCTCCTCCTCGTGCTTTATCGTCACATGAAAGAATATCTGTGGCATCAGTGTCCTCTTCCACTACCTCGCCAATTGTTCCAAGTGAAACCAAGATTAAATCAAATAACGCTGAAGATAATCCCAGACTAAGAGATGAAGGGCTTCCAAAGAACTTAATTTCTGAAGGCAGGACTGTTACATCAGCTACAGCGGCTTTGTCAGCAAGACAGTTGGTTTCAAATTCTGCAATATGTCAAGGGATAGATAATTGCCAATCTATTCGTAATCCTCAATCTGAAGTGATTGGGCATGGCACATTAAATTCTAGTGGTGATGGAAAAGCTAGTTTGCCTTCTCCGGAAGTAAAACAAGGCTCCATAAGGTCAGGTTTAACTGTTACCACATCCAGTGACCTAGCCCTTGCAGGTACAAAATTTGGTTCAGAAGTAACACAGTCCATATTACTTGAAATGGTCTCAAGAAATAGCACACTCATGCATGGGGCCTCATTAAAGCAGGCTGATGGTTCAAGGTCCATTTCCAGTCTTCAGGTAATGAAATCTGAAAATATGACAAATGACCAGTGATGTGCGTGGTGTTTCCAGAAAAGCAAGTGATGCATCAAAACGCGGGTGTAGTTCTCCTGGTACAAATATTGCAATCACCACAGTAAGCTCTTCTCTATGCAACTATCAAGCTGGATCGAGAGTTTTGCAGGGACATCAAGTCGCAAGTAGTCAAGAACATGCTAAGCAGGACTTAAATGGTTTAGCTAATTTACTGCATGGCAAGATGCTAGCATTACATCAAAGAGGTTCTAATCTGTCTGCAAATACCCCAGTGTTGGTGCATTCATCAGTTTCATCATCAGGGCCATCTATAAAACGAAATGATGCCACAGTGCAGGCATGGATACAATCACAAAATGCACGCCTGGCAGATGCAGATGCTACTTCTAGAGTCAGGTTACAGGATGCACCGAATC